>JXCR01077713.1:0-20829 GCA_002079205.1 Phalaenopsis hybrid cultivar
CTATGGCTAGATCCTATGCTTCTATGTGTGAAACTTGGTGAAAAGGATATGAAGACTTGTGAAATTTGTGCATAGTGTGAGTCATAGAAATTCATACGAGAAGCACACGAGGTGAGAGAGACACGAAGTGTGAAGTTTGTGGAGAGCACAAAGTGTGTGAAAAACATGGAGAATTCATTTACCACTTTTATCATTTTCATTGTTATTAAGATTATCAAATTTTAACTTTCCTTTATTATTAGATTTTTTTGTGTTGTTCTTTATTCTTTAAGGTTTGGGACCAACGTGTGGTATTTGACTTCTCATCAATCACACACAAAGGCAACACAACAAATATGCTGAAATTCAAAAAGCTTCTTTAGTTCTTCTCCAAACATGTAGTACAACTGATCACATGCTGAAATTGCCCAAATCAACAAGTTGAGTACATCCATGTAGAAAGTGCAGTATTACATATCACATCTTTTCTACTCTGATGAAGTGAAAAATGTTTATCTATCCTCTAAGGCATACTTGTGATCAAGCTAACCTTCTAAGACATGCTTCAAGACAAGAGTCCTTTCACGCACACTTAGAGGTACGACTATCTCACAGCTCATACGGGTGTAGCTCCTCCAACTCTGGATCTGACTGAAATCCGTATGGTATTTTTCTATCATCCATTCCTTGAAACGTGACTGAGACTCTGTGGCATGGCTCCCCATGAATGCAATTCTTGGCAAAGTATGCTCCATTTCCTTTCAAAATAATTATTGATCCGACTGGTAGTGGAATCTCAGCTGTACCTTGGAACTCTCTAGGACCGACGGTGTCTATCCCTTTCTCAAATAGGATGTTGCTTTTGCTCATAAATGAAAGCGTACGGAGTGGTCTGACCAAGCAATGATGATCAATGTGGGGAGGTATGCAATCCCCTTCTTCATAAATATTGATGATGCAATTATATGGTAGTATAATCCACCTTACCATATTTTTTATGATCTCCTTTATTATGGACGGCATAGGAGCCACCTCGTCATACCTCAAAATTCCTAGGGAGTTCCCTTGTGTGTCCTTAATAATGTTATAACAATATCCACACTGGATGGTGATCCTGCCTTTTAACCACATCCACTTCTATGACTCAGAATACATCTTTCTCTTAAACAAACTGGCTTGACCTCTATCCCTCAAATAAAAAAGGCAATCAAGGATCATTCTTTCATCGTTTTTCGAGACTACACCAGTATGTAATTCAAGTCCCTCCAGGATATTAACAAAATTTCCTTGGATATCTTCATAATACTCAAATCTGTGATCATTCTTTCCAACTCTGATGTGGGAAACCCTTGCAAATGTCGGGGATGCTCCTTTTTTTGAACCTCCAAAGGAATCTGTGACTGTGCTGGCTCTACAAACTACAATATTTATTGCTCAATATCCGGGTGCTCTACATTCCTAAATCTGATGCTGGCGGCATTTTATTCTTCATATGTCCCATAACGCTCCAGATGGATGGCGTTACACTTTGGACACTCTGCAAACAATCCTATCAATCATGTCTATCTGGGTATCTCAGCATTGCACATCAGGCATCTTATACAAAGCTTGTCGGAGACCTCCAATGGTGTAGAACCCATAATAAACTTTGGCTCATCCTCAATAATCAGTGGACTGGTGGAAGTCTCCTTCAAGTTTGGATCTAGTTTTTCTCCTCATTAATCAAAGTGAGTGTCATAGCTACTTCCTTAGCAAAGCTTTTCTCCAGTCACTCCAAGGATCTGTGCTTATGAAGGTAGGCATTTCTGAGTTGTATCCTCTATAGTGGCGCATCAGAAACTCTCTCTATAGAGGCACCGACTAGATCTCTTGTAGGCGTAGTAATCATTGAATGTAAGTTGTTGGTCCCTTCCATCAGATACTGTACCTTTTTTGCTTTCTTCCTCTTCAGTGTTAAATCTTCCTTATTAATGATTCTGAGCAATGAATATAGCCCCTCAGACTCTCTTTGGCTAACAATGTTCATCACCCTATGCTGCCTTTTCTTTGTCGAGTGCGAGATTTAAGCCATCTTTAAAGGAGAAAATTAGATGTTGAAATTCAAAATGAACAAGAAAGCATCATCGCGGTGAAATTCAAAATGAACAAGAATAATAACAATTATTCTTAATTAGATTTTAGGATTATACAAGTGTAGCATTTTATTTAATTCAATTTAGTAAAATTCAAAATTAAAGTGGAGGGCTGAGACATAAAAATTCAAATTTCCATTTTATTAAGATTAAATTTATTAAAAAAATTTTTAACCCAGTCACATACACTGGCCAAATAGTCATTCATTAGAACAAATATTATTTTCAAAAATTCACTTCAAGGAATGTTAAGCTACATAATATGTCTTCAAATAACATCCATTGACTTGCAACATAGGCCTCTCACCTCGAAAGTCCACTAGTTGGAAAGATCCTGAATAGATCTTCTCTACAAAAAAATGGTCTCTCCTAAGTTGGTTCAAACTTTACACTTATTTTGCGGTGTGCAAGGATAGTTCTCCTGAGGATAAAAATGAGTTCACTGACATTAAACGTTCTTTGGCAGACAAGTTTATTGTGTGCTTGGATCATCTTTTCTTGATAAAGTTCTAGACTTTGATGCACTTCTAATCATTTTCCTTCGAGACCCTTTAATTTTTCGAGTCTGAGTTTGACACTATCTTCTGCTGAAATCTGATTGGCAATGGCAACCCTGAGAGATAGTAGTTGAACCTCCATCAAAAGCACAGTCTCGGAATTGTACACAAGTACATATGGTGTACACTGAGTTGAAGTTTTGAACGTTGCCCAATAGGCCCACAAAGCCTCTAACAACTTCTTGTGCCAACCTCTCTTATTCTCATCCAATGTTTTCTTCAAAATTTACACGAGCGTCTTATTGAAGGCTTTGGTCAGGTTGTTCACTCTGTGATAGTATATTGTAGAATACCTCTAATCTATTCCATGTCATTTAACAAATTTGTTGATCTTGGTGCTCATAAAGGCTGACCCGTTATCAGAAATAACTCTGCGTGGGACACCGAAACAGTAGACGACTCTTGAAAAACTAAAGAATGTGCTACGTTGTAACCTGTTGTAACGACACTGCCTCTACCCACTCCGAGAAGTAATATGTGGCTGTTATAATAAATCTATGTCCCTTCAAAGATGGAGGGTCTATTGGAACCACTATGTCCGTAACCCAACACTCGAATGACCATGACATGATGGTCAGGTGTAGCACATCGGAGGTTGGTGCATGACCACTCTTGAACCTAACACATGTGACACTTTATGGTTGTATCTGAGTCTCTTGATGTTCATCTTCATCTTTGGACCTGACTGGTGAGAACCACACAATATGGCGTGTACTTCTTTTACAATATCTTACACTTCAGCTCTACTTAAACATCACAACCACATCTAAGGGAACAACCTTTTGTAAAGGACATTGCTTACCAAAGCATACGACATAGCTCTTCTCGTGATGTGATACGCTGCTGACTTGTCATCTGACAACTTTTTTGTTTGCAAATATTCTATCAACGACATGTGCTAATAAATTACATCAACAGCCACTGCAACTATTTTCTCTTCTTCTTTTTCAATCTTTTCTAGACTGTCGAGGTTGATCTTTGACAAAACTTGATGTTCCTACACTGTAATATCTATGAAATCCTCAGCAAATGCACTAATTCCTTAGAAAGCTTGGCCAAAGCATAAGCATGAGTATTATCTTCCGATGAATCCTATACAGTGTCACACTGAGGATCTGTTCCAAAAACTTCATCTCATACTGGTGGTAATCTGCTAACCTTGGCTTCATATTCTTGTAATGTCTGGAAACTTGTTGAATTATTAGTTGTGAATCACCATAGATGTCAATGTATGTTATGTCCATTTATATTAACAACTCTAATCCGGTGATCAAGGCTTCTTACTCTGCTTCATTGTTTGTGCACGGCTATATCCATTGTTAGGAAAACCATAACATCCCTTGATCTAGTGTGATGAAAATCAGACCAGTCCCTGCTTTCCCTATTATCATTGTTTGTAATCCTTTATCCTTTTTAGCTGACTAAGGTGCACTTTAAAGGATTCATCTTAAGATTATATTTTCATAATCATTCGAACCCGATCCTAAAATCATTCAAGTGATCTAATCAGTGATTGCTTTTGATGATCAAATCATCCACATAGTACTTCACTTGGTTATGTATGAGGTCATAAAAATATTCATCATAGCTCTCTAGTATGCTGCTCCAGCATTTTTCAACCCAAATGACATTACTGTGTAGCAAAAGATTCTGATCGGTGTTCTGAAGGCTATAAGTTCTATGTCTTTTGGAGTCATCTTGATCTGATTGTACCATGATGATCCAACCATGAAGGATAAAATCTTGTGTGTCGACGCAATGTCCACCATTAACTCTGGTATAGGTAGCGGGAACTCATCTTTTGGACATTCTATATTTAAATCTCTGAAGTCGACACAAACATGAATTTGTCCATTCTTCTTTTTAACTAGAACGATGTTGGCTAACTATGTGGGATATTGTTCTTCTCGCACGAAGTTAACATCCACTAATTTCTTCACCTTGATAATGATTTTTTATTCTATTTCAAGGCACATTTTTCAAGGAGCTTGTTTCACAGGGGTCATACTCTTGTCCACTCCAAGCCCGTGAACTGCAACATCTGAGGACAATGCTGACATTTCATCTTAGCTCCAAGTGAAGCAATCCCTTAAATCTGATAGTAAATCAATCAAATCTATAGACTCTTTATCACTGAGTAGAGAACTTACGATGGTAGGTTGGGGTTGCTCCTCAGTCTCGAGGTTAACTTCATTCAATTCATTGACTATTGACTTAATTTCCTCTTCGAACTCTAAAGGAGCATCATACATGGGAGAATCCTCAAATTCTTTTTCCACATCAAGGCAATCCTCTTCTAATTTGTTAATAACAAACATGCAAAATTTTGAATCATCAACTGGTCCTATTTTACCAAATCTAAGACCCTCTTTTGAGTTGAGAGTTTGACCATTAACATTCCACAATTTCTCAAAAAATTGTAGTTTATCTTTTGGCATTTGTTTCAACACACATCCCTGTTGAAGTAGTTTTTGTACATAAGGAGAAAAGAAACCAAAGGCTAATTTCATTAATTCATTAGAATCATCCTCTTCCAAATTTACATGAGTTTCCAAATTAGGAAAAGGAGAGCATGGCAAAATTTGATCGGTTTCAAACCAACACCCCAAACTTCCTTGACCTCTAAACTCTTGATCTTTTGAGGGTGAATCAGAGTAATGGTCATGAAATGCACGTAGTGGGAGATCCGATCATACATTGAATCATATTAACTTTTCTTCACATCCTCCAATGAGATCTCATACTGTGGTTTTATCATCACTGTCTCTTCATCAGACTTATCTTCATCATAACTTTCATCATTGTCAATGGTGATGGTCAACCTTGTCCATCCAATGACTATGTTGGTTCTTTCTTGCCCGCATCCTTGGCCTTGATCTCAGATGCATGGGCTAAAAGAACCATCATCAAACCATTGAAAAGGAGTGATGGTAGATCGTTGAAGCGGAGTTCAATGATTTCGTTCTTATGATCCCTTTGAATCTTCCCTTTTATTTGACAAATATTCATGGGGAAGAAGGTCTTTTTTAGAGGAGCGTAGTAGGTGGCGTCTTCATAGATGCCTACTTCATCAACTGAAAATGGATTCAAATCCACCTTGATGCAATGTACTCTTCCTTCCTCACAATACTTGATGCATTGATGTAGAGATGATAAAACCATGTTATGCTCATAAATTCATGGCCGACCAAACAAAGTAATGAAAGAGGTCTCTGCAACATTGATATGAAATTTAGTGGTTGTTACTAGCTCTCCAACCTTCATTAGCAATGAAATCGACCCAAGTGCTCTTTATCCCTTCTGGTTGAATCCTCTTAACATCATTTTATTGGCATTAAGTTTCTGAGCATCGATGCCAAGTATGCTAACATTCATGGACTCATCAAAGTCAGTTACACTCTAGGATTTACCAAGACTTTGGAAAGCACAAATCTGTTGATGCTGATAGTAATGTAGAACAGTCTGTTGTGATCGGTAGTACCAAGAAGCAAGTTGTCATTGGTGAAGAATACTCTAGGATGTTATTTTAACGAAAAAAATTCATCTGGCATGTACTGCCCAACCGCGCTAAGAAAATTTCTAGGTCAAGTAAGGCCTTGACTAGAGGTTCCCTCATCTTTCTTGATAGGAACAAAGCATCGTAGATGCTTAATTTGGCCAAGCACATCCTACGATGAGCTAGTGTGTTATTGATAACCTCACTTTTGGTTGAATTCTAGTTTGTCCTTTTTAGTAGCCTAGGGTCTAGCCATAGGACTTTCCTGTTGACTATTCCTAGAAAACTAGAAAAAGCACCCTCACCACTAGAAATTCTACCATCTTCTTTACTTAACTTGAAGTTCCACATATTGATCAAACCCTAACCACTAGAAATTCCAAACTCTTCTCTACTCAAATTGAAGTTCCACATGTTGGTCTTCACCACTAGAAATTCCAAACTCTTCTCTACTCAACTTGAAATTCCACATGTTGGTCTCAACCTCTAAGGTCTAGCCATAGGACTTTCCTGTTGACTATTCCTAGAAAACTAGAAAAGGAACCCTCACCAAGGTCTAGCCATAGGACTTTCTTATTGACTATTCTTAGAAAACTAGACAAGGAACCCTCACCATTGATTCTAAACTTCTCTTTACTCAACTTGAAGCTCTCAATATTGGTCCTAACCTCTAGCACTTAGTAGGTGGGGTCATTATGAAGGAGTTAAAGGAGATTTCCCATAAGACTGTTTGACCTTAGGGTTGACCCTAGGTGTTGGTCTAGTGCTAAGGCACTTACTACAATCACCTCACTCACAATCACTCACAACCTTAAACCCAAAGTTTCTTGACTTTGATCCCTTAATCCTTTGGGATACTTATATAAATGGTCCCCTAAACCCTATGACCCTAGGCTAGGGTTTAACTAAGATCAGTACATAGAGGACCCAAATGGGGTTTCCATTGGTCCATAACATATTTATGGTGGTTAGCTCCCCAATTTTACCAAAGATACCCAATTTGACGTTTTGCCCCTAAACTTCCCCAAATTACCTAAATACCCTTGAAACCCTAAATTTGGCTAAAATTCCCAAATTTATCCAAATTACCCAAATTTGTTCAATAGTCATTTCAAACCTTTGGAAAATACCCAAATTACCCAAAATCACCAAAAATTGCCAAATTACCAAAATACCACTCCCTAGCTCAAAATTTCAAAAATTCCAAAAAATCGCAAAAATTTCCAAAACCTTCCAAATATTCCCAATTTAATTTTTCTCAACTTCCTCATAACCCAATTTGACGAATTTGACCACCTTTGTCCAAAACCTCCAAATTTCCCTTAAAAGGCCCAATCTCCCCAAATCCACCTCAAATGTCCACTAAATTGATCCCAATTTCCCAAATTTCAATCCTAAACAAAAATTCACCTCCATTTAACCAATTTAAGTGAAATACAAGCTCAATTGGGCCATTCTTTGAGCCAAATTTTGATCCAAATCAAAACCCCCAATTTTGGCCACATGGCCTAATCTCACCCAATTAAACCCATAGCCCACTCAACTTACCACAATTTATGTTAAAAACTATTCATAAAATTTTTAAACATCAAAATTGACCATTAATTTGCCTTGGCAAAGTTTCAATTTCATTTAATTTCAACTTAAGTTAAAAGACCTAAATTTTGCCCCAATTTGGCTATGCTTTCAAATTTCACCAAATTGATTGCCTTAACCCCAAAATTGGCACCCAATTCATGTTGAAAACTCTTTATCACATTCCTATTAACCATTATCAACAATCAATTTGGACTTAGCCCAAGCCTAGCCCAATCTAGACCCAAGTCTAGCTCAACATGCCCAAATTCACAATAATTCTAAAATCCTTCAAATTAACCCTTCAATTGAACTCAAAATTCTTTCAATCCTTCACCAAAAATTTTAACTAAAGTCATATACATCAAATGAATTAATCAATTGGGCCAATTAACATGTCTATCCTAGTCCAAACCCAAGTCTTGGTCATTTGCACCCACTTAGACCAATGCACCAAAATTGACCTATACATGTCAAATTGGTCAAGGCAAGGCCACCATAGCTAAGTTTTGGACTCTATTGACCAAAAAAAACTACATAGAACCACCCAAATGAGCTATGGACCAAGGGATCCTCAAATTTAGGGATTTCATTCCATATTTTCTTAAGCCAAGGATATTTTTTCCAAAATTAAACACCAACTCATTTAGTTGCTGTGACATATTCCCCTTGCCACTTAACTTCCTAGCCACCTCCCCTGTCCTGGCCGACCGGCCTAGTAGTTGAAAAATGTTCAAATCAAGAGCCAACCCCATGGAATAAAACCCAATTCAAACCTAGAGGCCACCTCATCCAAATTAAATGTTAGAGCCTCTCTTCCCTCCACCTAAGCATCACTTTTCACCCCCTAATTGGCCATGACAGCCACCCATATGCCAATGTTTATAAAAAGATCACCTTCACGGCCATGGGAGGTGTGTTAAAAATTTTTCAAAGAGAGACCTCCAAATTACTCCTAGAGCCTCTTTGACACCTCCTCAGTGCAACCCAACCACCACATTGCCATGAATCCCCTTGTCGGAGTTCAATTGTTGAGCCTAAAACCTTACCGGAGACAGGACAGAGCTCTCCACACCTCTACACTTCACCTAAATCAAATTAAACTCACCCACACCTTAACCACAGTAAAAGAAGGAGAAGCCCCAACAAATTCCCCTTTCATAGAGCTCCTAGCATAGCTCTAGACCAGCATCTGAAATTGAGCTTGGTCGAATTCATACCTAGGCCTTTCACCACAATAAGATGCTTAATCCCTAGCCTCCTTAGACCTCCAAGAACGTGCTGAGCACCTTTGATCGAAGCTTCCCCTTTCAGAGCAAAGGTATTGAACTCCTCTCCTCCCGAGCCTATTTTGATTCTCCATTTGACTAGGCTTAATTTAATTGCTTGATAACCATATGGATGTGTTTGTCACACTTAGACGAGCATTTAGAAACAAGCCACACTTAATTTAGTTAAGAAATGAGGACTTAAGATTTGAAAATGGATGGTTCTCGGGCTAAGGCATTGGGGACGATGTTGGGGAGCGTCTAATCGCACGTTTATCTCATCAACGGACAAGATCTAGCCAGACAACACCTTCATACATGAACCGTGGGTCGAGTTAGCACTGAGATGGATGGCGGCGTCAAATGGGAGTGCGCCGTGTGGAGTTTCGGAGCCGCTGTAGGTTAACATGGTGCCGCATGTTTAAATAGATTAAAAGGCATTTAAATAATTCAAAAAATGCTCCCTAACTTTATAAATCCTTATCTTGGTGTAGAAAAATCACAAAAATAAAATTAAAATACCCTCTTGCTCAGTGAATAGAGGAGAATAATGTGGAAATGGTTTGAAATTTATTTGATGCATATTTTATTTTTAATTAATTAAATATTATTTTGAGTCTTTTAAATCTCCATGCATGTTGACATCTCGCCATGACTTGAAATTTTGGCATGATGTTGCCTCTGTCTTAGGCAACATTCTCGGATTTTTCTAAGGTCAGAGGATATCTCTAGATAGAGATTCATATTTTCCAAGTTTATGTATATTATTTGCATAAATTAGTCATAATAATAAGCATGTTGCTTAGAAAAATCCAAGAAATTTTTGAAAGGTATTCTATGAGCAGAGAACCCTTTGGGAAATATTTCATGGGTTAAGTCATTAAGAATGAACTTAAATTCCACCAACTCTAAAACACAAAAAAATTAATTTTGGGAAACACAAACATCTAAGTGAGTTAATTTTTAATCTCCACTCTGATCTAAAGTTCAGAAAACTCTCCACGAAAATTTGAAAACATTGGAGCTCATTCAATAACTCAAATTATTTTTTTAAGTTAAATGACATTTTTGGCACTAAAATAATTTATATTAATTAAAATATAAATAAAAATTATAAAAAATGATTTTTGTAGTTCTCTATGATCAGAGAAATTTTCTAAAAATAAATTTTAAATTAAAATAAAAATTTTATTTTCAAGCCTATTTTTAATATTTAAATAATTAAAAATGACAAAAATCACCAAAATAATAAAATTTATGGAAATATTCTAAATTATTTTGTAAGAACTTAGAAACAATTGGAATAATTTTTCCTAATTTTCTATGTGAAGATATTGAATTTTGAAGCTTAAAATAATTTTCACTAAAATAATTCTAAAAATTCAAGGAAAAATCTGAAAAATATGAAATTTATTTCTTTGGTTTCCTTGACCTCAGAGAGATTTAATAAAAAGATAAAACTTAATTTTCAACATTTTAAATATTTTATAATTAATAAATACTCCAGAAATTAAAAGGATTCTTACAATTCAAAAATAATTCAATAATTCATGAAATTCGGTCTCAATGTTTCTCTAGTTTAAGTCTACTCCAGTAAAAATTTCAAGGGCTTAGTCTTTTCCTTGATGAAGTTATCGAATTTTCTTTGAAAAATCCTATTTTTACACTAAAATAAATATGTAAATTAAATTCAAATTTAAGAAATCCCATTTTCTTTTCTGATGTGTTAATTGACCCATGGGTGAGGTGGGATAAAAATTCCAAAGTCATTTGGATTGAATTTGACAAACTATGAAGTAATAGAGCCTTAGGGGCAAAATTATAATTTTGAAAATTTAGCCTTAGTTAAAATTTAAGCTTAATTCAAGGAGGGAAAAGGGTAACCTCTGATTTTAACTAACTTATTTGGATAATTGAAACACAAGGGGATTAATTGGTAGAAACCAACCTCACTCTTTCATAAATCAAGGGATAAATTTGTAACCTTAAATTATTAAAATTTGGAAGTCTATTAAATTAAGATCTTAGGGTTATGACTTTGGAAGTTGATAACTCACTATTCCAATACCCCTATTTGATGTTCGAATGACTTTCAAAAATGAATCATCGTCACTTAAAATTCAACCACTTTCAAACTATATGACTAAAATATCCACTAAAACCATAAGGGCTTAGTAGTGACCTAGGCTAAATAATATTTGATTAAATGAGGATTAGAAAAGTAAACATAATTAAAAATTGAACACCTTTAAAACACTAAAAGCCCAAATTAAAAAAATTGGCCAAGTGTTTCAATAACGCTAACTTGCCCCAAATAATTCTCAAATTAAATTATAAGTGATAATTATCATACTCGTAGAGATAATTGAAACATCAATGTTCATTGAGCATTAAAGGTATTTATAGGATGGGTTGTTAAGCAAAACAAAAATCATCCTTAATCAAACAAATAGGGACCCACAAAGATATGACCTAAGGTTAGGTAGGTCACTAATACCCTACCGTTTCTAACATGCATTTTGAGTTTCAGGTGGTAGAACGAGAAGATTTGCCAGGTACGCTTTTATAGTTTACAACATTGTCTTTTCTTAAGCTTTCCTACACTGTGCTTACTTACATGCATGTATGAACAAAACATAAAACTTGCATGCTAAACAACGATATCACCCTGCATAAAAACCAAAACTATCAGGATAACCACAAAACAAAAAGCAAAACCAAAATTAAAATCAATCAAGATAAAATTTAGCCCCACAAAATTCAAAATATAAGACAACTCAAAATTTAGTCACAAACATCACACAAAACAACAACTACAACTTAATTAAGACGTCTCTATCAGATGATCAGGAATCCCTCGGAGGAGGTAACCTACAGTTGCTAACGAGGCTTCCCATGGTCGAAATGAAATTATGGAACTCATTAAGTTGAGTTTAGTAAATTCATTTGGACTAAGTGAATCCAGGGGCCGGAATGAAGGAACCATGGGATCCTAACCGGTGTTGCTCTAATCAACTTTAACATCCCTCATAAAATTTAAAGGACTTTAACCATAGGGACATCTGATTTAACATAATAACTTGACACTCTAGAAAACTCAAACTCGTCACGATGAGGAGCTTTGGGCTAGCATGGTGGGTAGCATGACCATCTTCAACGGCAAAACCTGTCTTCCCCAACTAAACTAATTTCCTTCCATAGAATTAAATAATAAGCCATAAGATTTTGAGGTTGTCTGCCTAGTGCAACATAAATCCTCAACTCATCTTTAGGTCTTTTTATAGTTTTGTTGTATGATATAAGCCCAAACTCGTCTTAGGATTTTGGGGTTATCGTCCTTCACGATATATATCCTCACATCTTCCAGGCTATTTGTGTGACCGTTTCACACAAATGTAAGCCCTAAATAAATAAAATTTGTAGGATGAAACACTTAAAATAATTTCTCCTCAAAATTAAAGCCAAACAATAGGATAGACTGGGAAGTCACCGAGGTTATCCTCTGGATCCATGACATACCCTAGTTCTTGCTACTTTGGATTTCAAAAACAAAATGCTCCAAATTTGAGCCAATCCCATTTCACAGCTCTTTGTTCTATACAATTGAACAGTCCTATCCCTTGAAGATAATATTTCATGATTTTTTATCGAAATTTTTCTTAGATGACTTTGGTCATTTAGGATATAATTAATTATAGGGATAATATCACTCGCATGAGTTCAATTTTTCAGAGACTAGCTGCCAAAGAGGGTTGCTCAGTCAATGAATCACTTAAAAGAGTGGGACGTGCAATTTCACCTCATATGAAGAAAAAAAAATTCAAGGGACGTTAAATCTGACCGAAGATCTCAGAATTCAATTGAAAGTCCACCTGCCCGTATTCCCGTCTGGTTCTGCTTGGGAAGCAGAGTCGATACCGCTATTGTCACCACAGATTCCACCACTGCCAGGACCACAGGCCGTTGACCAGTTAAGTCAAGACTGGGTCCAAGAATTTTACCGAGCACACACCACAAAGATATTCTTAAAATTTAAAAGGAAAAGATGATAAAATTAAAAAATATCGTAGCTGGTATGCACCATGGGGAGCATACTTCTCCTCGACATCCCGATGTTTATGGTAGGAGACCCCATCCTGGGACATCACCGTCAAAGAAGAAGATGTGGATACCCAAGGTCGCTGTACCAACACGGTCCAGTAAGCCCGTAGCGTAAGATCGTAAAATGAAGGCAGGGTCTGAAGTATTCGACATTGTCACAGCAGTTGCCAGCAAGATGAAAGAACAAGAGGAGGCCCAGAAGGGTCCTCCAAATTTTAAGATAATCAAAGAATCAATGATCGAAGAAAAATTTGAAAGGGTCAGAGTCGAGACTTTTAAATTGGCTCGAGAGCATGGAGTCTCCTTCAATGATGATGATGAAGAATTTGACTATAATGACTACCTTAAATAAGATTTCATGGACATCCATGTCATCAAAACTAGAGCCGCTACATCTGTGCTCGTGGCTCAACCTATCGTCAAAGAGAATGCCGTAGATGAGCTACGTAGGGCTATTCTCTTAATGGTTGAGCAAGTCAACCAACTGAAAAAAGGATAGAAGAGATGGCCGCCACTATGATCGTCATGGCCACCATTCAGGGGCAATCACAAGCATCGCAACTAGCCTCTCTAGAGATCAACCAAACAAAAATCATACATATCATGGATGAAAGAAGAAAAGTTGTTTCATCAAACAGAGATGAACAACCAAAGGATTCTCCATCGAGTGCCATTCCAGAGAAAGAATTTAAGCAAATGGTAGAGCAAGTTCGAGAGGCCTTAACCCAATCTAAGGGTGGTGCGTTGATTCTAAAGGGTACACCCTATCCAAAAGAATTCAATGTCGTACCCTTCCCCAAGGGTTTCATCACCCCAAAATTTAAGATATTTGATGGGAGTAGAAATCCCAGAAAACACATACCACACTTCCAAGCCAGTTGTGGCACATAAGGAATAGTGAAGCCCTACTCTTCCAACGGTTCGTCAGCAGCTTGTCAGGGATCGCTTTTGATTGGTATGTTGATTTACCCAAAGGATCAATGAAAACCTTTGCCAAGCTGGAACAATTATTTGTGAAAAGATTTTCCAGAGCGCAACATCATGTCTCTATAGGAGAGCTCATGATGGAAAAATAAAATCCAAATAAGACTTTGGTGGTCTATATTTGAGGTGGAGAAACCTTAACATGAAGTGTGAAAACATCATGCAATTGAGATTTTACTCAAAAGCATTGATTGCCCAGTAGCTTTCATGCTCAAGGGACTCACCATCAAATCCTTCGAGAAGCTAGTCAGTAAAGCCAGCAGTCTTCAAGAACAAACCAAACATATGAATTCACACGAGAAGTCCAAGGCAACCAGAGTGTTTGAAAAGAAATCAGGAATAATAGTGACCGTCGACAAAAAAAAATAACCAATGAAGATATATGCAGAAAATACTCGTCAATCTTCATCACAGGAGGCTCAGAAATAGAATAGCTAGTCCAACTAGCGACCGCCTTTAGGAGGATCATCTCGAACAGAGAATAAGCAAAAATTTCTAGAAAAATGATAGAAAATTGTATATTCTTCCAAAGATGAAGCCGTGTGTAAAATGTTCAGAAGTCTGATAAAGAAGCCTGAGTTCAGACTACCAGATCCAAAGAAGCCCGAAGAAGTTAACAAGAAAGATGAACCAAATTACTTCCCATACCACAGATTGTTGGGGTACACCATAGAAGAGTGTTTCATCTTTAACAATTGGATTGAAAAGAACCTCAAAGAAGGGAATATAACGATCCTGAAAGAATATTTAAGAGAACCTGAAAAAGGTTCCATAAATATGATTTCGGTCGAGCCAATTTCTATGATTGATCCATATACTATGGAAGAGGGACGCAATACGACTTGGGACGAGCTCAAAAGGGTCCTAAACCAAATACAAGATTCATCAAGATAATCTTTTGCATATACCAGAAGAGATGAATGGAATGAAGTTTTGAGCCAATCGTCCAAGAAAATATTAAATCAAATCGATAATGCATCAAAACAAGCCTCCGTTCAGAGTCTTCAGCCTATCAAGCCCGAGATTAAGATTTCACCACAAGATTCATCATCGTCAAAGACAAAGAAAAAGAAAAACACTACCAAAAAGATTGATAGCATGGGGGGTTGGATAGGGTCTACCTCTACTAGATTGGTTATCTCAGATTTGAGGAAAATAATACTCAAACCCCTGATTTTGTATGATTATCTTTTTTCCCTTCCAAGTTCGTATGAATATATTGATCATGATTTTGGCTACGTTTTAAGTATTTCTAGTGATGAAGTAATCGATAATGACCAATCTAGCCTTGAGCTCGATTCCCACAACAATCCTCAAATCGTACTTGAGTCCGACAAACTCGTTGTTAAGATCAAAGAAGACATCAACAATACCAGCTACGATAGCACCGAGAGTGAGGAACCAATCCTAGAGTGCCAGGGTGCACCGTTTGTCGTCAACCTAGATCTTTCCTACAAAGAAGAAACATAAAAAAATTCAACAATGTTATCTCAAGAAGAGGAAATTACAAAAGTGAACTTAAGGAGCGGGAGAGTGTTACCCCTGATAACAGCTCCAATGGATAAAGGAAAACAAATAGTAACTCAAGAAGAACTACCTCTACCTCCACCAGTGGAAGAACCACACAACCAAGTGAAAATTGGAGGACCACATAAAGTGGATTACAACATGCTAGCTCATCTTAGGAAGTTATCGGCTCAATTAAGCTTCACGATGCTCTAATCCTGTCAAAGGAGATGAGAGAAGCTCTTGTTACAGCCTTGCTTGACCAAGAGATTTTCTTAACTCAGCTAGTCAGCACATCCTCAGATGAAGTTTGTTCGTTGAAAGAATAGCCTGGGTTAACCTTCACAGATGAAGATTTACTGCTTGGTACTGTCGACCACAACCAACCACTCTACATCTCTGTTAACATCGGCAGATCTGTGTTGTCCAGAGTTTTACTAGTTTTTGGAGCATCACTCAACTTGATGAGCCTACGGACATTGGCCTATTTGGACATTGAATCTTCAGAGCTTATAGCCGATAAAATGATGCTAATAGGATTCAACAAAAGGGAAGAAAGAGCCCTTGGATCTATTACATTATTTATGAAGGTTGGAGAACTAGCAAATACCGCCAAGTTTCATATCATTGACATCGAGACCTCTTTCAACGCTCTACTGGGTCGACCGTGGATTCATGAACACGACATGGTTCCTTCGTCTCTACACCAATGTATCAAGTACTATAAGGAAAGACAAGAGCATTGCTTCAAAGGAGATCTACAACTATTTTCAGTTCATGAAGTTGACATTCATAAAGATGCCGCATACTACATACCTCTGAAGAAAATTGTCTTCTCTAGTGAAACTATGACAAACAAAAGTAAAAATTTAGAAGAAGTACAATTTCAGGGCCATTCAACTCCGCTTCAGTAATATTCGAGCACTCTTTTGGAATAAGTTGGTGGAGATTCTTTTAGTTCACGCACCCGAAGTCAAGGCCGGGGACGTGGACGAGGATGAACCAACTTAATCATTGAAAAAACTAGGCCAACCATCAACATTGGTGATGAGGATAGTTTCGAAGATGAAATAATGATGATTAAATAGAAGAATCCTCAATATGAGATATCCTTAGAAGATGCCAAGAAAAGCGAGTATGAGATAATGTATGATCGGATAAACCGCTATGTGAATACTATGACCCTTGCTCTAATCCTCCCTCAAAATGTCAAGAGTTTAGAGGTCAAGGAAGTCCGTAGTGCTGGCTCAAAGCCGATCAAATTTTACCGTGTTTCTATTTCTACCAATCTTGAAAATCATGTAAATTTGGATGATGATCCTAATGAATTAATGGAATTACCTTTTAGTTACTCTTCGCCTTATGTACAAAAGTTATTTCAATAGAGACATTAGTTAAAACAAATGCCAAAAAATAAATTTCAACTTTTTGAAAAATTATGGAATGTTAATTGTCGAACTCCAAACTTAAAACAGGGACTTGGATTTGGTACAGTCAGACCGGTCAATGATTCAGAATTTTGCGTGGTTGTTACTTGTGAATCTGAAGAGGATTGCCTCGACATATAGGATGACTCTACTGATCAACTACTAGAAGATGCTCCGCCAGAATTTGAAGAAGAAATTAAGTTAACTGCTGATGAGTTGAAAGAAGTCAACCTCGGGACTGAAGAGCAACCCCGACCTACTTTATAAATTCTCTACTCAACAATGAAGAATGTTTGGAATTGATCAAACTATTAACATAATTCAAAGATTGCTCTGCTTGGAGTTATGACAAAATGCCAGGACTGTCAGCAACGGTTGTAGTTCATAAACTCGGGGTGGACGAGAATGTAACCCCACTAAAAAAGCTCCCAAAAGAATGCGCCTTGAAATACAGCAACAAGTCATCGCTGAGGTAAGGATATTGATAGACGCTAATTTTGTAACAGAAGAGCAATACCCAATGTGGTTAGCTAACGTTGTTCTTGTTAAGAAGAGAAATGGACAAATCCGTGCTTCCATTAACTTTAAAGCTTTGAACAAGGCATGTCCAAAAGACGAGTTTCCACTACCAATACAAAAAATGATGGTGGATATCGCTTCAACTCACGAAATTTTCTCCTTCATGGACGGATAGTCAAAATACAACCAAATTACGATGACTCCTAAGGATGCAGCACTTACAGCCATCAGAAAACCTATCAGGATTTTTTACTACATAGTGATGTCGTTCAGCCTAAAGCACACTGGAGCAACATATCAATGTGCAATGACATAGATTTTTTATGATATCATTCACAATAAAGTGGAATGCTATGTGGATGATTTGGTCATCAAAATTAAATGAAAAATAGACTTTTTGTATGATTTGAGGACCGTGTTTGAATGATTACGATGATACGACCTTAAAATGAATCCCTTAAAGTGCACTTTCGGTGTTACCTCTGTGAAGTTTCTAGGATTCGTTATCCGTGATCATGGAATCGAGTTCGACCCAGATAAAATTAAAGTTGTCTTGGAAATGCCTCCTCCTATATCTTGATACAACTACGTTCATTCCAAGGGAAGTTGGCATATCTGAGACACCTTATTTCTAATCTCTCAGGTAGGTGTCAGCATTTCTTGACATTAATTCAAAAGGATGCCAAATTCATTTGGGAAGAGAAATGCCAGCGGACCTTTGAGGACGTTAAGCAATATTTAATGAAAACTTTTGTGTTTGCAGCCAATATCCCAAGGAAACCGTTGATACTTTATACCTCTGCCTAAGACGACTCTCTTGGAGCCCTCTTAGCCCAAATTAACGATGAGGGTAAGGAAAACACACTCTACTACTTGAGTCGTAGTCTAATACCGAAGGAAGTAAGGTATCCACCTATTGAGATGCATTGTCTGACAATAATTTTCACTGCCAAAAAAATTAGACATTACATGATTTCTCATATGATCACTCTAATCTCGAAAGTTAACCCATTGCAATACTTGATGACCCGACCAGCACTCTCTGAACGTCTAGCAAGATGGTCAATGATCTTATTATAATTTGAAATAACTTTAATTCCCTTTAAGCTGTCAAGGGACATATTCTAGAAGACTTTCTTGTTGCACACCCACTGCTAGCTGGCTCCCCTCTTAATGACGAGTTACCAGGTGAGCAAATACTATAAATGGAATTCTCTAGCGCACAATGCTGGAAAATTTTCTTTGACGGTGCTTCATCAACCAAAAAAGTTAAACGATCAAGAACAGTCAGACCAGGCAAAGCAGGGATCATTTTGATCTTTATCATGCCAGATAAGGGTATGCTGAGGTTCTCATACCACCTGACAGAGCCGTGCACCAACAAAGAAGCAAAATATGAAACATTAATCACCGGATTGGATTTGGAAATCTCGACGGATATAACAAACATTGTCATCTTTGGCAACTCACAATTTGTCATTCAGCAAGTCACCAGACAATACAAAATTTTGAAACCATGGCTAGCAAAATACCATCAGTACACGATGAAGCTACTGGAGCAAATTCCCAATGTGAGTATCTACCAAATTCCTAGGAGAGATAATGCCCATGCTGACGCTCTAGTAAAACTTACAAAAGAACTTGCGTGTCCTCCAAAGGATTCCATCGAAATCACAGTGCAAGGAAGACAGTTTTGTCTCAAATCGACCTCGAGAATCTACACAAGCTCGGGAAAGAAAAGGAAATGATGATTGTAGTTGTAGAAATCAATGAAGATTGGCGCAAAACATTTATGGAATATTTACAAAATGGAAAGCTGTCAGAAGACAAGTCCAAAGCACATCACATTGCAAAAAGGACTATGTCATATGCTTTAATTAGTAATGTCCTCTACAGGAGATCGTTCGACCAGATGTGCCTATGATGCTTAAGCAAAGTCGAGGCACAAAATATTGTTAATGAAGTACATGCCAGATTGTGTGGCGCTCACCAGTCTAGGCCAAAATTGTAAATGAAGATCAAAAGACTTGGATATTATTGGTCAGCGATGATGTTTGACCGTATGGATGCAGCCAAAAGATGTCATCAGTACCAGGTGCATGGGGTGGTCTTGCACCAATCTCTAAATGTGCTACACCCAACCATTGCCTCGTGGCCATTCGAGTGTTGGGGCACGGACATAATAGGTCCGATAGACCCTCCATCCTCCAAAAGACACATATTTATACTTACCGCTATAGACTATTTCTCAAAATTGGCAGAGGCAATGCCGCTAGGAGAGGTTACAGCACAACTGATTCTTCGGTTCTTCAAAATCCAAGTCGTCTACCATTTTAGAGTACACCGAAGAATAATCTCCAACAATGGAACAGCCTTAAAAAGCACCAAAATCAACAATTTTGTCAAACGACATGAGATAGATTGGATATACTCTACAATTTACTATCCCAGAAAAAATGGATTAGCTGAAGCCTTCAACAAGAAACTGACAAATATTTTAAAGAAAACATTGGAAGAAAACAAAAGAGATTGGCACAACAAACTGTTAGAAGCCTTGTGGGCCTACCAGACGACGTCCAAGACTCCCACTTAGTGTACAACCTACATGCTCGTGTACGAGTCTGAGGTCGTGCTACCGTTAGATATTTAGATGTCGTCTCTTAGAGTCGCAGTCGCTAACCATTTCACAACAGAAGAAAGTACAAAGCTCAGGCTCAAAGAACTAGAGAGTCATGAAGGAAAAATACTTGAAGCACAACAACCCTTGGAACTTTACCAGGTAAAGATAGTACAAGCTCATGACAAATTGGTCCGCCCAAGGAAATTCAAAGTTGGTGATCTCGTCCTATGCTCAAAAGGTCTATTCTTGCACACCACAAGATAAGTGAAAATTTTTAGCCAACTTGGGAGGGACCATTTGTTGATGGAAAGGTTTACGCAGGAGGAGCCTACCAGTTAGTAGACTTCCGAGTTGAAAGACCCATGCTACCAATCAACGGACGATACCTGAAGACATACTACGTAGCCTGACATTATTTGGCACCACTTGATTTGAAATTTTAAAATTTCAACTGTTTTGGGGTTATCTATGTGGCCAAAAGTTTGTGACCGGGTCCAAAATTTTTTGTAGCAAAATTAACCTTAATATAACAATTTTTTTTTTAAATGGCACTTCAAATTTTTTGCTTTCTACCTTCGAACTTAATATTATACTAAATTAAACAAATTCACACATAAATAAATGATCTCTTCACCAAAATAAACTAAAATTTCCTTTAATAAATA
>JXCR01077735.1:12851-22963 GCA_002079205.1 Phalaenopsis hybrid cultivar
TTTAACTATTGTAGTTTATGATTGTCAGTATTCACTAGCTTTATTTAGATTACCGTTGTTTTAAATTGACATTTCATGTTTAATTAAGTGATTAAAAGATGAGCGATATAATTAAAGAATTTATAAAAAACACTGATAACCAATAATGAGATAAATCTAATTATTCTGCTTTATTGTAATTTAAATAGTGATTCTTTCATTTTTTAAATGGTAAATAAATATAGAAAACTTAGTTCCTACCGTCCGACCGTCTTTTCTCGCCTTAGTTAATTTCAAACCCAAGACTAAGTCGCAACACCGAGCTTGAGAATTTCCCCTTTGCTAGTGGTGATGGTTGGAGAGACGAGGAGTTGGGTTGTAGAAGTATGGGGATGCTTAAGACAAGTTAAATAAAAACTATTGCGAGGTAGGGAGAAAATTTTCAGGGTAGGTAATTGCCAATCACCCTGGTCGTTATTTCAAGTCATTCCACACATGTTGCTTCAAAGACATGCATCAAATCAATATTGCTTAGATATTTTTGTTATCTATATGTATCAACAATGGACTCTTCAATAATGCACCAGCTTCTACTCGATTGATATAGGAACGAGTAGAGAAAATCTCGAAGCAGTGCACATATTTTTGCTCATCTCAAATCTATTTTTTTTTTACAAATTATTAATATCTTATAGTGCTCCAATTCTACACCAATACAAGAAAACAAACTTAGCAAGAAAAATCATCTCTTCATTGTTTTATTTCCTTAATCATCACTTTGCTATAATAGGATAAACAAATTCATTGCAAATTATATAGGAATAATAACAATTTACATAAGTCAGCCACATCATAGCAACATGATATAAACATTTTTCCACATAAAATAAAATAAAATAAAATAAAATTACAATTTGGCATACTTCCTCAGAGCAATGTCAGCATTTTTGGCATTAGGAGGGACAGGTAAATTTGATAGAAGAGTGACTTTGGATGAAACAATCAAACCCTCTTTCTCCATAGTAGATTGATTCATTTTCCACATAAGCACTTCCCATACCTATTTTCAATAGACACCAAACAAAAGTTATTATTTACATTTAAAAATCATCTTTAGAATATGAAGGTTTGATGTATAATCTCATAATAAGTAACATAAAAAATTGATATTTACATACATACTGCCAACCATACTTTAATTTTATGTATATGCCCCAAAAGACAATGTTGGCATGTTAAATGATTTGATTTCATCATAGGCTTTCTAGCTTGCTCGATTTAATAAAGTTAAAGCTTAATAGACATCCATAGATTGAGATTTGATTAAAATGGTTTAAAAAGTATTATAATATAATTTTGAAACAAGCTTATATAAATGGTTAATTAATTAATTAGTTAATTATTATGATAATAGAAGATGCTTAATGAGCTATTTAGGACATTAAAGATTAAATATTGTTTTAGTTTAATCATTAAGATTTTAAGGAAATTTAAAGACTTCCTCCCCTCAAAGTCAAATTTTTACTTATATGAGAGAACAATTTAATCTTTTGTTTATTCTAAATCATCAGTTTTGCCCCCTCCTGAAATATCATTTTGCCCTTCGTTATCCTAATCCCTCTCTCTTAGGTCTAGAGAGTCAATTCGCCCCCTCAATAATTTTATACGTGTAACTGCATCTGTAGTTCAAAAAAATCACCAAGGTCCGATAATATGTAAATATCAACGTCTCGAGTGATTGAAAAATTTTTGTATCCGGACTCCGGACGCAAATTTTGAGTCCGAGTCTAGTGAAAATTAGACAAGCGGGCCCCACGTCTTGCCATATGATAAATTTTCACTTGACTATGAATCTGCATGTAAATATCCCTAAATCTCTAAGAAAACAGCAGACTGAAACGAAAAATTACAGGCCGTCCGGATTTCGAAAAAACAGAATGTATGATGGCTTATATGCAATTAATTTACATACCTGAATAGTCTTCCCTGCGAACTGGGGAGAAGCACGGGCGAAGACGAGATCGCCGACGGCAGCCGTACGGAGATGGTTGACGGTTAATTGAACGCCGGCGATCCGCTGGAATCCGGAAGCCACGTGGGCCCCTATGCTCGCCAACGCCTCGGAGATCAGCGCCGACACCCCACCGTGCAGCAGCTTGAACGGCTGCAACTTTGCCACGTGTCACAATTCCTCACAATCAACTAACTTGAAAGCCAGAGAGAAAGACTCGCAATGGGTTGGGTTCTCATTTAGCCGATTTAACCCAACCCGAAAATGCATAATGCTCGTGTATTAAATATTTAAAAAGGGCGAAAATTTTACGTTTACGATGTGGATTGCATTACACTGCTGGACGTATGAAGTCGTGTAATTCACATCATTGTTCACATGTAACTCAACCCAAATTCGACCTGAATAATTTCTTTAAAATGCCTAAATTTAAGGGATAATAACTTACTTACACCTGAAACGCTGTTATTTACAAAATATAACTCCCAGGTGATATTCTTATACTATTAAATTGATGTATTTATGCATATCATGATCAAAACTTCAAGAAATTTGATAAAAATGAAGCATTTAGGTTGGGATTTTATGATGAATTTGAGTGAGAATTTGGAAAATTGACGAAAAATGGTGCTAGATTTGTAAATTTTAATGTTTCAGATGCTTATATATATATATATATATATATATATATCTATATATGGCCTATATTTAATTAAGTATAAAAAATAACATGCATTTTTAGGTCAAGTTCGAGATTTTAGTCGAATTTGGATTGATGTTTGGATTTTTGGGTTAATTAAAATAAAAAAAATTAATTGGATTAATTTAAATAAAAAATAGAATAATTTTCTCATAATTATTTACAGGTTTTTTCACTTAAGCCCCCAGATGGGGATGGAGAGAGAGAGAGCATAAACCTGGCAGCAGCGTNTTCTCCAGAATTGTCAAGTTAATAAAATACCCATATCGTAAAGAGCAATCACAATCATTATTGATAGTTCATTTGGAGGAAGGAGAGAACATCAAGTTTTCATTGGGATGTAATCGTCTTTCAACCAAATTTAATTAGTAAGGTTAATGGTTATTGATATATCCAAAAAATCAGCTCAGTCAGACAAGAATATCTATTTAGACTAAAAGCTTTAAAAATCAAACTATTAATTACCAACACTCTAATTCAAATGTAGTGTCTTCATAAGTCGATCCAATGACATAAAAAATGATTTGATATAATTCTAGGTGAGCACATTCATGCACTCAAGGCATAATAGGAAGCCTTAGGGCATATTTTGAGGAACCAAATGATTTTCAAATCCAACAAGCTTATATTCAAATCAAGCATCATGATGGTACAAATACAATAANTTTCAATTAAATAAGCACGTGATTATCAATAAGTTTTCTTAATTATGGCTTGAAGATTGTAATATTTTTTTAAACTAGTTTTCAAGCTCATAATCTCAGTTATCTTTAAGAGAATGAAAGCTAATATCTAATGTTGGTCGCCAACCTCAANTAAGCGTTATTTAAATATGAATGTTTAAAGTGGTAGATATGTAAAAATATAAGTGGTTGTTTGGCATTTGTGTAAATGCTAAAAGATATATTGGGATCCACCTTTGATTTTAAAGAAAAAAGTACATTTCGTTTTCATATTGAATAATTGATGCTTTATTCTTAAGACAATATTTTCTTAAATAGTTTATTTTTTTTTGTTAAAATTGTGATAATGCTTTGTATTAAGTGTACTTATTCAATTAATTAAGCACGTGCTTATCAATAAGTTTTCTTAATTATGGCTCGAAGATTGTAATATTTTTTAAAACTATTTTTCAAGCTCATAATCTCAGTTATCTTTAAGAGAATGAAAGCTAATATCTAATGTTGGTCGCCAACCTCAACTATAGTTATCCTGAAAATTAGACAGGGGTATTTTTTATATACACAAAAATCGAATTGCAAAATCAGTCCCTTTTCCTGAGAATTGCTGATCACTGAACAGGCCGAGCCAAGCCCTTCTTTAATGGTGATTTTCTTAGTTTTGCCTACTTACTGAAGTGAGCAGGTCACTTCTGATCATCCAAACTGGCATGATCCAAATGGAAATAGAAGAGNCCCTGAGAATTGCTGATCACTGAACAGACCGAGCCAAGCCCTTCTTTAATGGTGATTTTCTTAGTTGTGCCTACTTACTGAAGTGAGCAGGTCACTTCTGATCATCCAAACTGGCATGATCCAAATGGAAATAGAAGAGGAGGTCACGTCCTCATTAAAGCTTTCCCATCAGAAAGATCGAGAAAAGCTGGCCTATAAAGGGTTAGAGCACGTTGTTCTAAGGAGAAAAGAGAATATTCTCTATGGCATAAAAGAAAGAAGGACGGATGTCCTGTAGCGGGGACTTCTTCTTTGGGTTTGAGTTCTTTCTCTCTTTCTCTCACACTCTTTTCTCATTATTTCTCCTGCTTTCCTCCCGATACATGAGGCCTTTAAGATCTTATACCAAATTGTGTGGTATCATGAACAATACAGGATGCTGCGTCTCAAAAAGATTCAACATATATATACATACATACAAATACTCATTAGAAAAATGAATACGCTTTATGAAGCTTTATTGAGTGGGGTTTATTAAACTTAATAAAAGTAATTTTAATTAAATAAGCTTAATTAAAAAAGTCTTATTTTATTGAACCTAGCTTGTTCACAACCACTTCTTTGATGGACGCCTTATCAAGCATTGAGCCTTAATCACATTTTATATTGAGGTTTAATTAAGCTTCTTAACATGTTTGTTTACAAGTTTTAAATGATTGTGTTCATGATCATAAATAAATAAAGTAATAAGTTATTCATATTTAACTATTTAACAATCAAGTATTAATAAAAATCTTCAAACATAGTTGATTAATTAAACGATCATAAAAGGGCTCTAATTAAACTAAGCCATGAAGAAGTTACTAGAAAGCTAGTTCATTTATAGCCCTAATAGTTAGGAGATAATAACAACTATAATTAGTGTTAACTCATAGCACTAGAGGTGTTATGGGTAGAGCCTAGTTGATTTTTTTGCCCTCATGGCTTAGATCATAGTTTATCCTTTTTGAGATCATGCGATGTCGTAATCTTTCTTTAATGATATATAGTGGACCATAACATGGCTAATGCTTGCACTAGATGACCTTTGATGAGCGTCATTACACCATGGAGCCACCTTGCATCTTTGTATTCATTCAACTAAACTAACAGAAAACTTTATGACCAAAACAAATATTTGGTTAATGTAAATGGACATTTTAATATGATTTAACACCATCCTTTCTCAAGTTTATCGAGCGAATACAAAAAAAGAAAAAAAAAATAGAGGATTAAAGGCAAAAACTCAATTAAAAAGCTCAATGGAAACACCAAGTTTTTTCAAAGCTTAAATGAGGCATATATTTACTATCACAATAATTGCACACTATAGGTGACAATTGTTGAGATCCCGACTTTGCTAAATAATTTAAGATAAGAAATGGATTTTGCATGTATTTTTGTGTGTTTATGTGTGTGTGTGTAACATGATTATACGATGCCTTTCATTAACAAAAAATTTTTAGCTTCAAAAGAAAACTACGATGAAAGAAAATGTATTTCTTCAAGGTTATAAAATCGATCTTCATAATGTGTTTATTGGAAAATGTATGATTTACATATTTAACTTATTGACACATCATGAAGTAAGTGAATTATGGCATCTTCTAAGATAAAATAAATGAATAAAATAAATGAACTCCATAATTTGGAATGACTATATATATACAGACACACACAAATACACAAATACACACACACTCACACACAAGCACATGCCTAATAGTGTTGTGTTTAAGTCCACTCGCCTTTCATAGATTACACCTTAGTAGTTAAGCTCCAAAAACTCTTTTAATTAAATACCAAAGATTATTATTATTAAAAATATGATTTTTAGTATGAAAAAACACAAGAGTAGAGGAGCAAATGATCAAAGGTTAAAATAATGTTTGATGAATGATAATCTATGGGACATGAGCTAAAGTGATGTAGTGTGCCTAAGAGTATATCATATATTAGGCTTTAAAGTTTAGTCATTAAAACAATTATATCTATTATATACTAGGCACTATATTATTCTTTGATCGATAACTAAAGATGTTGGGATAACAATAATGAACAATCCAACCAAACTAGCTAAAAATCATAAAAGGTGGTCGTTGAAACCAAGAATCCAAGGCAGTGTTGTTGACATTACATAATTGAAGGCTATGGTAGGAGTGGATGCAATTATCCAAAAAATAGACTTCAACATGATCTTTAACTTATTGGATATCTCCAGAATTGTCAAGTTAATAAAACACCCATATCGTAAAGAGCAATCACAATCATTATTGATAGTTCATTTGGAGGAAGGAGAGAACATCAAGTTTTCATTGGGATGTAATCGTCTTTCAACCAAATTTAATTAGTAAGGTTAATGGTTATTGATATATCCAAAAAATCAGCTCAGTCAGACAAGAATATCTATTTAGACTAAAAGCTTTAAAAATCAAACTATTAATTACCAACACTCTAATTCAAATGTAGTGTCTTCATAAGTTGATCCAATGACATAAAAAATGATTTGATATAATTCCAGGTGAGCACATTCATGCACTCAAGGCATAATAGGAAGCCTTAGGGCATATTTTAAGGAACCAAATGATTTTCAAATCCAACAAGCTTATATTCAAATCAAGCATCATGATGGTACAAATACAATAAGCCTAAGACCACTTAATTATGAATTTGATAAGGTACTTGATACACCTAAAATATATAGTACTTTTAGACGCATTTTTATACCTATTTTGAGATATTGCGCTTTAATGGAAGGTACTTGTGTGTTTATTTTCAGGTACAAGTAAAAAAGGTGGAAAATGCTAAAAGGAGTGAAAAAAGGATCAAATTTGGAGCAAAGAGGTGAAAATTGTGCTAAAGTGTTTTGGCGCCTAAGCGCCAGATTCAGTGCTCAAGCGCCGGTTAAACAGAGAAGGTCGCGCCTAAGCGCCAGAGGCCCCACTCTTAAGCGCCAAAGACAGTTATTTGGTGGTTTTCTTCATTTGGCCCATCCACCACCATTTTATGTTCGTCACTATGGTTGGGCCACCCCTTCACTATTTTTGGACAACCACCATAGCAATGCTACCCGACCATTACCGTCATCACCACCGAACCATCCCCATCAGGCTACCACCACCAACAATGATGACATTATATTTTTTGGCACAGGAACTCAACCAACACTTTTCCTTTACAACAATGGAGTCACAACCTCTTCCCTAACATGTTCTGTCACTCCCTTAGTGAAAGTCACGTCGATAACTCCCACTTGTATAATATTGCTTCATAGTATTCAAAGGTCGGTAAAGTCTTGTAACCATTATAAGCATAGCGAACTTTGTTTAGTTGAGCCAAGCCTTGTGATTTTTACCATTTTGGAATTTTCACTTAAAAGCTCTTGTTATTATCTCTGTCAACTTTTATTTATCTTTCTGGATGTCAGATCTTCATACAACACTTAGACATTAATATATTACTCTAGCGACGTGAATTTACCAGCACACAACAATTATAATTGAGATCAATAGAAATATGTGAATGGATGATATTCTATAAAAAAGTATGATTGTTATGAGACTAGAGTTCTCTTAGGGAGTGTTTGCATCAATAATTGATGAGACAAGGAGGGTGAGACTTTGGATTGCTTAATTTACTAATAAAATCTTATGGAACTTTGAGGATAAATTAAAGGTGAAAGAGAAGGAGAAGAGATAAATAAATAAAGTACACAATAATTCAAGTGGTTTCAAATTGTTGGCTCACATCTATAATACGAAAAAGAGAGAAAATTATCATAGAATTTGGAAGAAAAGAGAACCATCAACTTTGTATAATGTATTTTAATTATCAAGCCTCTTTAATTTAATAAGTAGTACAAATTTTTAATGATTAATACATATAGTCTCAACAGGGAGCATATGTGGCATGTCATGAGTGGTGTGACTAGGTAAAACAACAATATTGGTATAATCAATATGGGGAGCTTAAATTATGTCTCGTCAAAACATTGATGTGGTAGAGGACATGAGCTGACTATCAAATTTGAGTGTTTGGTGTTGGTTGATGGCCAATTAGATGGAGATTAATAGTTGTAGACCATATAACAACATGAATAATTGTGGCCAGCTTGCCAAGCAATCATGGCTAACATCGCAAAAAGGTTAAAATGGAGTATAAGAATATCCTTTGATGTAGTGGTTATGTTGCACAAGAAGTAGCCACATTGCATTTTCAAAATTTTGAAGCAAGACAACAATGATTGTCGACATGCTAAATATGAAATATGCGACCTCTAGTGAATGTGCTGGTTTTATTTTAATAGGCTTGGAGCTTATCCTAATGGTAAATTAGGGATTAGTTAAACTGATAAAAGAACATAGGCAAAGACAAAATGATTGGGTGGATAAAAAAGTCTTACAAAATAAAATTGAAATATAATAATACTAGAACGGAATTGCATTCATACTAATATGACTTGAGTTATATATAGCCCAAAATGGATTAATATTATGTTGCACATTCTTTTTGTATCACTTTAGAGAGTGTCACATGGAACTCTGCTCCAAGAAATACTCCAAATGAACATTCAAAAGTTTTTTGAATAATAAGACTCACTAATTAATTAATTAATTAAAAAAATATATAAAACATAATTATCTCATAATAAGAAGCCAAACAAAGACAAAAGAGATGCCTCAAGGATTCATGTGAAGAAGGACAAAACATTTATTCCTAGATATACAAATCCATCCCATAACAAGTAATATTGTAAGAGAAATAAGTAGACATACGATGCTAATATTCATTATTATTGGTGTTAAATTGAAAAAAACAACTAAACATAAAATGAGAGCTTAAAAATCACTCATAAAAGTAGGGATGTCAAAATAATTCATTGTTTGTGAACAGCTCGTGTTTGGCTCGTTGAAAAGCTCGTGTTCAGCTCGTTCGCTAAGTTTACGAGTTGAACATTAATAAAGATTTGTTCGTTTCTCTTCGGGTGTGTTTGAGGCAGCTTATATGTTTCAGGATAAACAACTTATCTTAAAACGCGGCCCGTGGGATTCGACCCGCGGCCTGCGTTTAGTGCAAAAATAGAACCGCGTTTTCGGATAAGCGAGCAAAACACGCGACCAAATTGGTACCGCGGCGTTTTCAAAAATGGCCCTGTAGTTATAATCTGTCTCAAACGGGCCCTTCGTCTCATTTTGGCTCGAAATTCTGCTCATCAATTGTATATATAGACATATTGATGAGTAATATTTTTTNTCTCATTTTGGCTCGAAATTCTGCTCATCAATTGTATATATAGACATATTGATGAGTAATATTTTTTAAAAAAATTAATTGATTACAAGGCGACAAAGATTTATAATCAATTAAAACTATTAATTTAAAAAATAGAATAAAAATTATTGAATTAGATTAAAATGATGTTTTAATATAAAAAATAATTTTTAAATATTGCCCCCATCCTTATCATCTTATGACTACATGATTATGATTGTTAAAACAACTCTTTGTTCGTAACAACTCGTGTTCGGCTCGCTAAGCAAACGAGCCGAACACGAACACACTTTTTGAGCTCAAAATATGAACGAGCCAAACACGAGTTGAGCCTGGGCTCGCTCGTGTTGGGCTCTATCACACCCCTACATATAAGACCATCAAAAGTGTGAAAATAGTTAAGTGGACTAGAGTTCCTCTCTCATTGTAATTTGAAAATTTTGAATTATAGCACACTAACAAATACTATAATTACTAATTTTGCACTTATAATCTCAATATTTGCAAAAGAAATTGACATACCGCCCAATTCCCATGTATTAACATAGCCATCATCTAAAATTCAATTTTTACCTATATGTTGATAGATAGAAATTGGGTGAAAGCTCGTTGTTCGCGAACATTTTGTGTTCGGTTCGTCAATGAGTTCGTGTTCGATTCGTTCGATAAGTGAACGAGACGAACATGAACAAATTTTTTTCGTTCGGTTAGTTAAACG
>JXCR01077735.1:26708-49828 GCA_002079205.1 Phalaenopsis hybrid cultivar
ATCTTTTTAACCAATGCATGGGTCTAAAAATATTGTTTTTGATGATTATAGTTGAAAGGGCTTTAATTTAAGCAGTATACTTCTAGATTTGCGAGCAAAGGCCTTGGGTTTGAGACTTCACAACTTTGATATGAATGATTTATATTGTTACATGCATTTAAATATGTAGTTCTTTTTCCCATAAAAAAATCTAATTGAATAAGTGCTTGCTTTATTTTTAATATGAATAAAGGCTAATTATTTGGCATTTCTAGAGGGGTTTTTTTAAAACTGTTTGACGCGGAGCTGATGTGTATTAACAGTTAGTATGTTGTTATTGCCACCAAATTCACAATGCAAACTTACTATCATATAGAAGATGAAATTTAAAAATTTAATTCAAAATTTGCTCGCATTCTAATGATTGAAATACTCATGCAAGCATCCAGATCCTAAATATATTTCTCAAGATTATTTTTAATTCGTGTGAATCACATTGCAGATTGTGCTTGTACCTCAGGATTTGTACAAGTACATTGCACAACACATTAAAATGTGTGCACACTAAAAAATTTAACTACAAGGGCTTCAGCCACAATACTATTCACTTAATCACTTGGCCATAGAATACTGTACGAGTTGAATATAAGTTTAAAATAAAATTAAATATGCCTCGAGAAATGTACACACATAATCTCTCTTTGTAAAAATCTTTGTGCAACAAAATTAGAATCATTAAATAACTTATGCTCTCGAGCCCTGTTTATAGGGCAGAGTTGTAAGTCTCACCTCAACCAACCAGAGCCTCCACTTGGTAAGTANTTAGTGTGTTGTTATTGCCACCAAATTCACAATGCAAACTTACTGTCATATAGAAGATGAAATTTAAAAATTTAATTCAAAATTTGCTCACATTCTAATGATTGAAATACTCATGCAAGCATCCGGATCCTAAATATATTTGTCAAGATTATTTTTAATTCGTGTGAATCACATTGCAGATTGTGCTTGTACCTCAGGCTTTGTACAAGTACATTGCACAACACATTAAAATGTGTGCACACTAAAAAATTTAACAACAAGGGCTTCAGCCACAATACTAATCACTTAATCACTTGGCCATAGAATACTGTACGAGTTGAATATAAGTTTAAAATAAAATTAAATATGCCTCAAGAAATGTACACACATAATCTCTCTTTGCAAAAATCTTTGTGCAGCAAAATTAGAATCATTAAATAACTTATGCTCTTGAGCCCTGTTTATAGGGCAGAGTTGTAAGTCTCACCTCAACCAACCAGAGCCTCCACTTGGTAAGTACTGTAGTGAGAAGATTAGGCTCTCACATCAGCCAATTCAATCTTCTTCCTAACAAGGATCAAAATAGACATGACTAGGTCCTCACTCGACTAGTTTGATCCTTTTTCTCATAAAAAATGGAGTTGATAAGATTGAGCTTCAACTAAACTAATGTGATCCTCATCATAAAGATAGGAGTGAACATAATAGATAATTTTAATGACATTTAAGTAATACATCTTAAATAAATAATAAATATGACTATTTTAAATGTGTTTCAATTTGAGCCTTGATGATGGTTGTGTTAAAAGAAAATCTCAATTGGAGGGGCTCTTATTTTTAAAATGTCTTCAAAATTCTATGAAAATTATTTTAAATTTTAAATTCTAATATTTAAATAGAGTTTATTATATAAAGGCTAAGAGCAAAATCTTATCCCCTCTTTACAATTATTTGACATGGGTGATAAATTTGACATTAACTCAAATTCACAAGGAGTCCACATCATTATCAAATATACTATTACATTCACACTTCAAATAATGCCATGCTAATAAGGATAAGACTTGTTCTTTGTTTGAATGATTTAGCCAGTTGGCTTCACAAATGAGGTAGTTACAATTAAAACTCTTTGATTGTAGTATGTATATTCCTTAATGACTTCCTAACCTTTTCAGCTTTGAACAATAGGGTATATTTGATAGAGCACAAATCCCCCCATTATAAGCTAAGGTTGACTTGAATTTATTTCCTTAGATAAACATTAGTTTCAAGTTTATTAGATTGTCTTGAACAAGACAACACACAATTGCTGATAAGAATCTTTCGGTCAAGTTTAAGTAGACAAAAAATCATGACAATCCGGAATGACAAAACTATGAGATCTTGATCGAGTTTTTCAATACTTCCCCTATCATTAATTCTAAGCGCATAGTGATAAATTTTGTAACCTAAAGCATATAGAAATTGGGGGAATTTGTATGTGATATTTTCATATTAAGTATGTGATAAATTTTCATATTAGTTGAGTTTTTCAATACTTCCCCTATCATTCTAAGCTACATACTTAATATGAAAATATCTTTCTTCTTATCATGAATCAGTAATAAGTATAAAAATTCTGTAGTGGAAGTATGCAAATTGTGTTGTGTCAAATAGGAGCAATAATATTATTCACCCTTACTAGAGATGCTATAAAGAAGATTGACTAATTTAAAGTTTGAATAGTTATGAAGACCGGTTAGGCAGGAAAGATACTAGCTCTCACTCTAGAGTTCCATCGATTCCCTCCACCTGGGGCTAATATTCTCGTATCAGAACCTAAAACAATAAAACAAGTTAGGGGTTTTAACCTGTCACTTTAAAGTCCTCTAACTCTACACCATAAATGAATATTTCCCTATTTATTTTCACTCAATCATATGAATGACAACGACTTTTTATATGCCTAAAAATACAAGAATTTGACACCACTACTAGAAGATTTAAACCCTCGGCAACGACGATAAAAACTTGATGCAACTTTTAATATTTAAGAATTTATGAACCCAGATTTATATATTTATAATGATTTTGTAAAGTCACAATTTCAAACTCAAGTATACGNTCTATTCTAAAAATCCTAAATTTTCTCCACACTTTCCATAACATTCCTCTCACAAAAATCTCCTTTTTCTAACCTAAATTCGTTCTTTTAAAGTGTAGGGACGAAGTTTGAAGAGTTGCCACAAAGAGCCCTTTCAAAAAGCATCTAAATACATTGAATTTGAGCCCATAACCGCCAAAAGTCGGTCCATAGTCGTCCCGAACACTGTCGGTGGGCTCGAGGGCGTTGTCGGCGAGTTTTCTGTCGTTTTTCGGTCTTCTTGGGTAAATCTCGCCGTCGGCGCTGTTTTGGGCGCCGTCGGCAAATTGTGTTGTGTCAAATAGGAGCAATAATATTATTTACCCTTACTAGAGATGCTATAAAGAAGATTGANACCGTCGGCGCTGTTTTGGGCGCCGTCGGCGAGCAGACTGCGGAGTTCCACTGTTTCGCTTCGTTTTAGCTTTGTTTCTCCCCGTTTCAGTTGTATTGCGTTCCTAACAGATAGCCCTACAAAATAAGCATAAAAATAACCTTTCTTTAAAGTGTAATCTCATTCAAAAATATGTAAGAAGTGTAAAAGAGATTAAGCATGGAAAGACTTATCGAAAGGTGATAGGACAAAATTTCATTTCTTGCTCGTTTTTGCTCTAAATTGCACCGTTTTTGTTTCTTTTTCTCCAAAAGTCCATTTCTTGTACCTGAAACCAAAAACATACAAAATACCTTCCTTTACAGTGCAAATATCATCAAAATCAGTATAAAATAGGTATGAAAATCTCAACATATTTTCCTTTGGTCAATGAACTACATTCTCATTCATACAACCTCATGTGATTCTTTCTAAGTGTTTACTGAAACAATACCACCCGGTTCTTAGATGTTCTCACAACAAATTTTAACATTTAGATTAGCCAAATCAAGAAGTAAATGAAGTGCATGGATTTAAATCATCACAACTTCTTCCAATATTAAAGATCAATACTCTCCACAACTTCCATCCAAAACTTAATTACTTATCATTTTAAGAAGAAAGATAAAGAAAACTACTCAGAATCCATTGAGAAAACAAAATCACACTTTAGTATAAAAGAAGAAATCATTGTCAAACCAACAATAAGTCTCAATTAAAACCAAAAGTAGTCTAAAACAAAAAGAAAAACTTATCTCAAGTCCTCCATCAAACTCTTGAAGTTTCTTTGAATCTCTTTTCCTTTACAATCACTCAAAACAAAATAATAAAAAAGATAAAGTAAATAAAAAGTGGTTCCTGAAAATCTCTCCAAACTAACTCCCCAGAGAAGAACTTCAAAACTGCCCAATATTTTCAAGAATCTTTTCTAAGTCCTCCCTTCTTTCTTTTATAGTTTTCCAAGAGGTGCCTTGGGATCTCTTCTCTTTCTTTCATTTATAGTTTTCCAAGAGGTGTTGTGGGATCTCTTCAAAATGTGTCTTGATTCGATGTATTTGCCCAAGAGGCGCATCCTTTCATGATAATTTTCGTCCATGGTGGTTACAAGCACCTATTAAGCCAATGGATGCCTAAAAAATCTCTTCGAAATTTGTGAAAACTGATTTTACTCGTCTAGTAACTGTCACTGGTGCTTCATCACGGGGTCTCGGCGCAGCCTTCTCTGTTTAACCGGCGCTTAGGCGCCAAAACTCTTTTGCACAATTTTTCACCTTTTTGCTCCAAATTTGATCATTTTTCACTCCTTAAGCATTTTTTCCATTTTTACTTGTATCTGCAAGAAAAACACAAAAATACATTCCATTAAAGCGCAATATCTCAAAAATAGGTATAAAAATGTGTCTCATAATATAATTTAGGTGTATCAGTTTGCCACCGACCTGTTGACCTCACTTTTGGTTGAGGTCTAGAAATTTCTTTAGTAGCCTAGGTCTACACTATATATGTTTTGGTGTATCAAATTCTCCCAAACTTAAAATGTTACTTGTCCTCAAGTGATACTTCAATTTTTAAAAACCAAATATGTATGATATGTATATGAGTTTCTTTAGGAGTTACTAATTTAGATTTATAAATATAGTAGTCCAATTTAGAAAAAAATAATTAGTAAATGAGACCAACTTAAAGTTTGAAAATTTTTAATGTTTATAACTATGAAACTATGAGTTCCTATCTAATTCAGAAATATTGTAAGTTCTCTAAATTTAGATTTTAGTTCTTTTATTTTCTCTACTTTAAAATTTTTATTAAAAGTAAACTTTACTTACTATATTATATTTCTTTTATTTTCTCTACTTAAAAATTTTTATTAAAAATAATTTTACTTACTATATTATATTTATAAACTGAAGATTTTATCAAGTCTTATACTTTAAAAAGATTAAATGTAGAACTAATTTTTTATTAGGCACTAATCCTCAAGCTTCTCCTCCCTTATATTTCTTTTCTTTTTCTTTTTCAGGCAAATATTACTATACCTGGATAGACCTTTACTGATTTTGAATTCCACTTCTCTTTTCCTAAAGTAAAATCTTGATATAAAACTTTTACTTATAAAGATAATAATAGTTTAAAAATCATTTTAATAAAATAAATTTAAGTATTAAACATAAAAGTCTAAATTATCTAAATTTTTCAAAAATACAATTTTTCTTACTAAAGATGGTCACTTATATTAATCATTTTCTATATTAAAAATTTTTAACTTAAAGTTTTTCTTCATTACTTAAAATTTTAACTAAATTTTCTTCCTCATTTCTAAAATCAAATTTTACTTCCCTAATATAACTTCATATACATATTCAAATTTTCTTTTAAAATCAAATTCACTTGTAGTACATTTGAGAACAAATAAAATTTCAGTTTTGAAAATATTTTTCATCCCCCCAAACTTAAATTTTTAACAGATTAAACAGTTTAGCATTAAATATATATAAGCAGGAATGAAAATTTAAAAATAACATGCTAACATGAATTTTAAACCCTAATTATACAAGTATAAAACTGATAGGAGTAAAATTAAATTTTTTTTATCAAATTTTCTATATTTTATTTTAGTTTAACATGAAGAGATTCAAATAGACTTCTAAACAGTGGGTATAAACATAAAAGCAAACATACACACTACTGACATCACAATCTTAACATACAGACAAACTTGCAAACATGATAAAAGAAAAATAAAGGGTAGCGGTTTCTGAATTTCAAGTTTAAGATCTAAGCTAACAAGATTTTCTACTTTATAACAGATATGAAATTAAGTTCAGTTCTAAACTAACTAAACACATTACTAAACACAAAACAATATTTACTACCCTAAAATTTAAAAATAAAATATTAACTACCACAAACGTCATAATAATAATAGAACATAAAAGTCCAAAACACAACATAGTCCAAAATAACATACAGATGCAAATGTAGAAAGCTCAGACCACATAGTTCATATCATATTACAATCATAAAATTAATCTCTCAGCTCTACTCTTCAACCTCAGAATCACCACCGTACCATTTTTTTGCAGGCTCATAATCAGGATATCGAGGATATGGAGGAAATTGCACTCCTGGTTCACCTCTAATCAGACTCTCCAAAGATGAGTGAAATTTCTCTTCATAATCACTTATCCTTCTATTATAACTATTAGTATGATCTGCAAAAGGCTCTAAATTTTGTACATTATCAGCAGTAAAATTGATATTATCCATCATCTTCCGCAATAACTCATCCCGAGTCTTAGTAGAATCACCTCTAGATGTAGAAGCACGTGAAGCAGATGGTCTTGATGAAGATGCACCGTAGATGCAGCGGGTGTCTCCAATCCATAGCTCCTGGAAAATCCTCCTCTCTAGCCAAAAATTGAATGCTTCGAATAAGTCTTCACATTCACTTTCGTGACGGGCTTCGGAGGTAACATAGCTTCCTCCCAACTATCATACTTTACTCCAGCCTGCTCGCATAAAGAAAATATCAAGGAAGCAAATCTCATACCTGCAGTAGTAGCAGCAACATCAACTGAACTGATGATAGTGTGATAGATCAAAGCCCCAATGTTGATGGGCTTTCCCTCCTGAATGTAATAATTCAACGCCGCTCTCTCTCTGGTCACTTCACTGAGATTATTGGTCGAAAGCAGACAAGCAGAAATGAAATAGTGTCAGGCCTTTGAAGGTGCACATAACTTTGAAGTTTGGAAATTTACTCTCCTCTCATTGGTAACATTCCAAAGTCCTCTCCCAATAGTCAAGTATGAAATAATCTTGTCTAACTCCACTTTAGTAAGACTATAATTCGCATAAAAACACAAAGTCTCCGATGGTAAATTGTAAAATAAGTTGATTACCTCTAGAGTAAAAGGTACCAACTTCCCTCTAACCAAAACTCGATCGTCCTCAGCCTCTGGGAGATTTGCATTAAACTCCCTTACAACAGAAATTACAACGACAACAGAGAAACAACAGAACTGTTCCCACTGTCGGCGGACTATCAGGTCTTCCACTTCTCCACCTGGACTCTTAAAACATCGCTCCTGAATCAATTTTTGTGACTGTAGAGCGTCACTATATCGATCCTGAGCTTTTGAACTAACAAATTTGCTCGAATCAAATGGGCTCTTTATTCTGATCTTTTGGATTTGATTCAGTATTACTATGAAGTGTTCCTTGGGATCTATTACTGACTGAACTTGCGATTTGCCCAAGTTGATTCTCAATATTTTTAATTGTAGCTCATTGACTTTGTAACTGATTACCCATTTGTAACACCACTTCTTCTATAGACAATATTTCTAATTGTAGCTCCTTGACTTTATAACTGATTTCCCATTTGTAACACCACTTCTTCTATAGACAACTTCTTCTCCTTAAATGTGTATACTGTAGAAACCTGGAGGATAAGTAGATCTATAATTATTATTCTCTTGGTTGTTTCAGTTTCCCAATGGGCTTCCTTGTTGTTCCCCCATTGTTGATTATTACCACCCAAATTGTTATTCCAGTTAAAGTTGGGATAGTTCTTCCAACCTGGGTTATAATAATTGGAATATGGGTTATTTTGCTTATTATTCATGACATTTAAAGTTTCTAATGATGCTTGAGAATCTACTATTTGGCTTACTGAATTCTCTTTAATCATGAAAATTGGTTGAGAAAAATTCATTCCAAATTGGTCTAACTTCCTTGAAATTGCAGAAACTTAATTTTCTAACATGGTAAATGCATCAGTTTCATGAATATTGGCTACTTTCTTAGGATTTACCCGAAAATTGATTGAGAAAAATTCATTCCAAATTGGTCTAACTTCCTTGAAATTGCAGCAACTTGATTTGCTATTGAGAAAAATTCATTCCAAATTGGTCAACTTCCTTGAAATTGCAGCAACTTGATTTGCTAACAAGCAAATGCATCAGTTTCATGAATATTGGCTACTTTCTTTGGATTCACCTTCTCAGAAGGCCATTGAAAATTATTGGTAGCCATCTCTTCAATTAAAGCATACTTCATGAATATTGGCTACTTTCTTTGGATTCACCCTATCAGAAGGCCATTAAAAATTATTGGTAGCCATCTCTTCAATTAAAGCATAAACGTCATGAAATGGTTTTGACATCAATGAACCACCAACAGCGACATCGATAATAGATCTAAGAGAATCAATTAATCCATTATAAAAGGTTTGAATTATTAATTAATTAGGTATAACATGGTGTGGGAAATTTCTTAAGAGTTCTTTAAATCGTTCCCATGCTACATAAATAGATTCTCCTTCAAACTGATTAAAAGATGTAATATCATTTCTAAGCTTCACAGTTTTTGATGGTGGAAAATATTTAGCTAGTAATTTTTGTGCTAAATCACCCCAAGTTCTGATAGATCCAGGTGCTAACGAATTCAACTACATCTTAGCTTTACGTGTTAAATCACCCCAAGTTCTGATAGATCCAGGTGCTAACGAATTCAACCACATCTTAACTTTATCCCTCAGTGAGAAAGAAAATAACCTAAGTCTTATGACATCATTTGAAACACCATCGTTATTAAATGTAACACACAATTCTAGAAAATTGGTAAGATTTAAATTTGAATCTTCAGTTAGTGATCCCCCAAATTGATTATATGATAACATTTGGATAATAGCATGTTTAACCTCAAATGAATTAGCCACTATAGTAGGTTTTTGAATACTACAATGAAGTTCATCTACAGTAGGATTGGCATAATCTCTTAAAGGTCTAAACTCTTGATGAATTTCAGCATTTTGATTATTTTGGTTTGCCATTTCTGTAATTTTTTTTTTGGATTTTTTAAGATTTTTAATTTTTTTAATAGTTTTTTCTAATTCAGAATCGTAGGGCACTAGTCCTTTAGAATCTGAACTATGCATACACTAATATAAAATAAAATAAAATAAAACATACAAAATAAGATACAATATTTAAAGTTTAAATAATACTTTCTAAAAATAGAAATTTACTTAGTTTTCTTCCCCAACAACGGCGCCAAAAACTTGATACACGAATACTTAATGCTTATGCACAGTATATCAATAGTTATGATGGTATTTTTCACTTATATTTCTTTATTTTGCAGCAAAAATAAAAACTTGATTCTGAAGAAAAATAAGAATTTAACTTTTTAATTTATATATATTTATATTGGATGAAGAAAAATTTTTCCTTATTTTGCAACAAAACCAAAAACTTGATTCTGAAGAAAAATAAGAATTTAACTTTTATGAAGAAAAATAAGAATTTAACTTTTTAATTTATATATATTTATATTGGGATACTTTGCAATATATGTATCGTTATCAAGTAATATGACTTTTTGATTAAGACCTGAATAACGAATCCACATGGAAGATTATACAATATGCACTTTTTAGAAAATTTTTCTACTTTTAAAAAGATAATTACTTAAATTAAAAATGATTTTTGTAGGAATTTAAAATTTAAATATTTTTGGTATTTTTGATATTTTAACGACTAAAATGATTTTTGTAGGAATTTAAAATTTAAATATTTTTGGTATTTTTGATATTTTAACGAAAGATAATTACTTAAACTAAAAATAATTTTTGTAGGAATTTAAAATTTAAATATTTTTGGTATTTTTGATATTTTAACGAAACAGTAGAACTATAAAAATGATTTTTGGAGGAATTTAAAATTTAAATATTTTTGGTATTTTTGATATTTTAACGAAATAATAACAACTTAAGAAGATAACTAAAGTTTTTGTAAAAGAAAAGTACTTAATATGAAAATATCTTTCTTCTTATCATGAATGAGTAATAAATATAGAAATTATGTAGTGGAAGTATGCAAATTGTGTTGTGTCAAATAAAAATAATAATATTATTTACCCTTACTAGAGATGCTATAAAGAAGATTGGCTAATTTAAAGTTTGAATAGTTATGAAGACCGGCTAAGCAGGGAAGATACTAGCTCTCACTCTAGAGTTCCTTGGATTCCCTCCACCTGGGGCTAACATTCTCGTATCAGAACCTAAAACAATAAAGCAAGTTGGGGGCTTTAACCTGTCACTTTAAAGTCCTCTAACTCTACACCCATCAATGAATATTTTCCTATTTATTTGCACTCAATCATATGAACTACATTCTCATTCATACAATCTCATGTGATTCTTTTCAATTGTTGACTGAGACAATACCAGCCCGGTTCTTACATGTTCTCACAACAAATTTTAACATCTGGATTGGCCAAATTAAGAAGTAAATGAAGTGCATAAATTTAAATCATCACAGCTTCTTCCAATATTAAAGATCAATACTCTCCACAACTTCCATCCAAAAGTTAATTACTTATCATTTTAAGAAGAAAGATAAATAAAACTACTCAGAATCCATGGAGAAAACAAAACCACACTTTAGTATAAAAGAAGAAATCATTGTCAAACCAACAAGAAGTCTCAATTAAAACCAAAAATAGTCTAAAACAAAAAGATAAAAACTTATCTCAAGTCACCAATCTGGTTTATTCTAGTTTTTTGGATTTTATTCAGTATTACTAGGAAGTGTTCTTTGGAATCTATTACTTAATGAATTTGTTATTTGCCCAAGTTGATTCTCAATATTTCTAATTATAGCTCCCTAACTTTGTAATTGATTTCCCATTTGTAACATCACTTCTTCTATAGACAACTTCTTCTCCTTAAAGTGTGTATTACTGTTGAAACATAGATGATAAGTAGATCTATAATTATTATTCCCTTGATTGTTCCAGTTTCTCAATGAGCTTACTTGGTTGTTCCCCCATTGCTGATTATTACTACCCAAATTGTTATTCCAGTTAAAGTTGGGATAGTTTTTCCAACCTGGGTTATAATAATTGAATATGTGTTATTCTGCTTATTATTTATGGCATTCAAAGTTTCTAATGATGCTTGAGAATCTACCATTTAGCCTAATGAATTCTCTTCAATCATGGAAATTGGTTGAGAAAAATTTATTCCAAATTAATCTAGCTTCCTTGAAATTGCAGTAACTTGATTTGTTAACATAGTAAATGCATCAGTTTCATGAATATTGGCTATTTTCTTAGGATTCACACTCTCGGAAGGCCATTGAAAATTATTGGTAGTCATTTCTTCAATTAAAGCATACGCGTCATGAAATGATTTTGACATCAATGAACCACGAGCAGCAGTATCGATAATTGATCTAAGAGACCTAACTAATCCATTATAAAAAGTTTGAACTATTAACCAATCTGGTGGTGTGGACACTTTCTTAAGAGTTATTTAAATCTTTCCCATACTTCATAAATAGATCCCCCTTCAAACTGATTAAAAGATGTAATATCATTTCTAAGCTTCGCAGTTTTTTATGGTGGAAAAATATTTAGCTAGTAATTTTTGTGCTAAATCACCCCAAGTTCTGATAGATCCAGGTGCTAACGAATTCAACTACATCTTAGCTTTAGTTTTTGTGTTAAATCACCCCAAGTTCTGATAGATTCAGGTGCTAAGGAATTCAACCACATCTTAGCTTTATCCCTTAGTGAGAAAGAAAATAACCTAAGTCTTATGACATCATCTGATACACCATCGTATTTAAATGTAGCGCACAATTCTAGAAAATTGGCAAGATGTAAATTTGGATCTTCAGTTGGTGATCCCCNAATAGAAATTTGCTTTTAAATCAATAGATTCTTTACAATTTTGACTTCACTTCCCCAGCAATGACACCAAAAACTTGATCCCGAAACTGCTAATATGCAACAGTATAACAATAATTTTGATTATATTTTTCACTTATATTTCCTTATTTCGCAACAAAACCAAAAACTTGATCTTGAAGAAAAAATAAGAATTTAACTTTTAATTTATATATATTGAGATACTACGCAAGTATACGTATTGTTATCAAGTAATATATGACTTTTTGATTAAGACTTGAATATCGAACCCACAAGGAAGATATGCAATATGCAATTTTTGGAAAATTTTCTATTTTTAAAAAGACAATTATTTAAACTAAAGACGTATTCGCAGTAAAGAAAGTTTAAATATTTTTGGTAATTTTAATATTTTGACAAAAAATAAAACAAACTTAAAAAGATAATTTAAGTTTTTGTAGAAGAAAAACACTAAATATGAAAATATCTTTCTCTTTATCATGAATCAGTAATAAGTATAAGAAATTCTGTTGTGAAAGTATACATATTGTGTTGTGCCAAATAGGAGCAATAATATTCTTTACCCTTACTAGAGATGCTATAAAGAACATTGACTACTTTAAAGTTTGAATAGTTCTGAAGACCGGCTAGGCAGAGAAAATACTAGCTCTCACGCTAGAATTCCCTCGATTCCCTCCACCTGGGGGCTAACATCTCGTATCAGAACCTAAAACAATAAAACAAGTTGGGGGCTTTAACCTGTCACTTTAAAGTCCTCTAACTTTACACCCTTCAATGAATATTTCTCTATTTGTACACAATCATATGAACTACATTCTCATTCATACAACCTCATGTGGTTCTTTCCAATTGTTGACTGAACAATACAAGTCCGGTTCTTACATGTTCTCACAACAAATTTTAACATCTTGATTGACCAAATTAAGAAGTAAATGAAGTACATGGATTTAAATCATCACAACTTCTTATAACATTAAAGATTAATACTTTCCATAACTTCCATCCAACACTTAATTATTTCTCATTTTAAGAAGAAAGATAAAAAAAACTACTTAGAATTCATGGAGAAAACAAAACCACACTTTAGTTTAAAAGTAGAAATCATTGTCAAACCAAAACGAAGTCACAATTAAAACCAAAAGTAGTTTAAAAAAAAAGATAAAAACTTATCTCAAATCCTCCACCAAACAGAATCTATGGAGAAAACAAAACCACACTTTAGTTTAAAAGAAGAAATCATTGTCAAACCAACAAAGTAGTCTTAAACAAAAGATAAAAATTTATCTCAAGTCATCCACGAAACTCTTGAAGTTCCTTTGAATCTCTTCTCTTTTACAACACTCAATATAAAACTAAAATAAAAAGGATAAATATGTGGTGCCTGAAAATCTCTCCAACTAACTCCCCAATTTTAGAACTTTCAAAACTTTCCCAATACTTTCAGGACCCCTTTCAAAGTCTCAATCTTCCTTCTTTTATAATTCTCCATAAGGTGCCTTGGTATCTCTTCAAAATGTGTCTTGATTCGATGTATTTCCTCAAGAGATGCATCCTTTCGCAATAATTTTCGTACATGGTGGTTGTAACCACCTATTAAGCCAATAGGCGCCTCAAAAACCTCTTCAAAATTCACAAAAAAAACAAATTTACTCATCCAATAACTGCCAATGGCGATTAAACGCGGGGCCTCTGGCGCGACCTTCTTTGTTTAACCGGCGCTTAGACGCAAAAACACTTTTGCACATTTTCCACCTGTTAGCTCCAAATTTGATCCTTTTTCACACATTTAAGCATTTTTCACCTTTTTACCTGTACCTGAAAGAAAAAACACAAAAATACCTTCCATTAAAGTGCAATATCTCAAAAATAGGTATAAAAATGTGTCTAAAAATACTATATATTTTAGGCGGATATACTTTAAGCGTATCAGGTAGCCAGTCTCTTTCATTTAAAACCCCTCTGTAAGGCGATCTGTAAGTGAGTCTGATGACCCCACTTCATCTCTCGACTCAGGGAGCTTCGCCTCAGTTGCAAAAAGCTTCCCATGTTGCTCACCCTTAAAAGAAAAATTTGTTCTCTGTTTCATGAAATGGAAGACCTTTTTTTGGCATTCTCACCAAACCTGACTTACTTGGAAGTGCGACCACTCTCTATGATCACTAACTACAGAGAAGAAGGGGGACTCGACCAAAGCAAACAAAAGAGATAAGATACAATTTTTCTTTCAGTTCTTCTCCATTTATAGGGGCTCTAGCATGGAATACTAGGAGAATTCAATTATTGTGCATTTAATAATCTTGAATGTCATTAGCCTTTTAAAAATTAAGATTCTCTTATCCTTGTTGCAACTACCGCTATCAAGGAGCAGAAGAATCAGTGAACTTAAATATGTACATAAAAAATGTGTCAGCATGAACCTCGAAGAAATCCAATAGCCATAAGAAAGATGATGTGACAAGCTGGGACCCACTAGAGGTAGTTTGAGAGTCTGCATCTGTCCACCCATATCAGGCTAGCCGTGAGAAATCTAATCCCATGAGGGACAAAATTTGATGAACCTCCCAAAAGGTTGTTCGAATGGACCTCACATGGACTATCTGATAGGACTCCTCATCTAAGTCGGGCGGATGACATAAGCCGCCCAGATCATGGACATGTGGCTGATATCTCCCAGTCAACCCTTTGGCTATGCTCTCTCGATCATGAGCTACCCAGATGATGTCACAACTATGTATTGACTAAAATACCCTCTATCGCATCCACTTTACTAGGGGTAAGTATGTAATTTTACGGTTCCCATATCTATAAATAGGGGTTCATTTCATGAATAAAGGTAACACAATTTTACTGTTCATTGTTGTGCATTCTCTGCTCTTTTCCTCCCATCCTCACTCTATTCCTTAGGTGTGTCTCCTAGACATATTTTGATTCATCACTTCTCCATCACCTTCCCAATTAAGTAGGTTTCACAATCTTTTTCCCATCGCCATCACCTCTTGTAGCAAAAAGATACGTGCTTAGAGCTGATCCTTGATGTAATCCAACTAAAATAGGGAAATACCTGGTCAATCCTCCTATTCGAATACATCAGAACTTTAGTATACATATCTTTAATAACTTGAATATAAGTCATATCAACACCTTACTTTTCTATAACTCTCCAAAGAACTTCTCTTGGTTCTTATCATAAGCTTTTTCTAAATCAACAAAAATCTAGATCTTTCGCGCTCTCTCTGTACTTCTCCTTTGAGACATTTCTATAAATGTATAACTTTCATAGTAGACTTGCCCGACATAAATTTATATCAAATTTTAATCTGTTTAGTTACTCTTTTCCATAATTTTAATGTGTGACACATTAATTTAATTTCTCTATAACTTGTACACTCTTTTATATCATCTTTATTCTTAAAAATAGAACCAAAATACTTTTCCTCAACTCAGACATCTTTTTAGTTTTTAAAATAATATTAAAAAGTTTAGTAAACCAATAATTCCTAAATCTTCTGATTACTTCCACATTTCTGTTGTGATATCATTATGTCTTCTTAATTTTCCAACCTTCAACTTTTATTTTACTATTGTCGTTGCAAAAATAAAAGTTTTATTTTTATTTTTAAAAATATTAAGATCACTTAAGTTGATTGTGTTTTCAAAATCTTTATTGAAAAATTTATCAAAATATTTTACCCACATATGTTGATTATCCTCAACTATGAAAAGTACTTTTTGATTGTAATATTTAGTACACTTTACTTGGACAAAATATTTATTTTTATTATATCTTTATTTGATAAGTTTATACATATATCTTTGACACTCTTTAATCTAATATATTATAAAGATCACTAACAACATAATACTTAGCATCATAAATTATTCTCTTAGACTCATTATAAGCCACCTTATATTTTTTTTCTAATTATCTATGTTTTTACATTTAAATTAATTTAATAATAAATTTTTTTATATTTTATCTTTTCTTCACATTTTTATTCCGCCGTCAACTATTTTTTTTTTTAATTTTTCTATTTGATTCTCCAAGTACATCTTTTGTATCATGCTTAATAGTACACGTTACTTCGTCCCACATAATATTAATTTCTTCATGAACTTTCAAATCATAAGATCTTGATGTATACTCATAAAAATAATTTTATTTGTATGTTTATACTGATAAAATAAATTTTATTTGTTACTTTTAACTGTCTCTGTTTAAGTTTGTGGTAATATCTTGTTCTATTTTTCATCTTCCAACCCTTTATCTTAAAATCCAAAACTAATAATCATGTTGAGCACTTAAATTTTCGCCTAGAATGATCTTAAAATCTTTACAATCTAGACTATTTCTTTTTCACGTCAGAAAATAATTAATTTATATTTTATTAGATCCATTTTTATAAGTAATAATATGATCATCGCTTTTCTTTAATAAAGTATTAACAACCTCAAAACCATAAGCTAAAGTAAAACATAATATGACTAGATGTTTCATGATTCTATCCTAATATTATTTTTATGAAACACTTTTTTATTAACACTGCACTCAAGAGTCTGTGCAGCAGTAATTGCACACTTTTCGTTGTATTCAGGTCATATAACGGGTCACTTCTAGGAGACGCTCTAGTATTTACACAATTATTTAAATGATTCATATAACAATTTTATAATAAAAAAATTATGTTGGCTGTCGATTACCTAAAACAACCATCCATTTTTTTATATCTAAGACTTGGGACCCATCAATAATAATGTTATTACTTGAATTTTGTTGAGCTACTAAAACTTTTAAGAATTTTTTTTATCCACCTCAATATAGTTAGCTATTATGTAATATGGGATAAAGGCACCTCTTCGTTTTTATGAGTGTCGTTTTTGTTATTTATATTAGATTCCTAGCTAATTGTAAGCTTTTGTCAGTCATACGTTTAAATTATGTTTATATATTTATAATAGATTTTATTTTTATTCATAATGATATTCTTGTGTAATTAGTCTTATTTTATTGCTACATGGACTCATGTCTAATTACTTGTATTTCATATTTCCATTATTTATTATCTATTTGATCTCTTTTATATGTTAAATCTCATTGTTGCAAATTTATAATTGTGTATAAACATTGATGGACATGTTGTAGTTATGCTCATTTGTTTTGATTGTGATGCATGAAATATATCTGATATTATAATATTATTATGTCGGTATTACACCCTTGTTATGGTTAGCTGGATCGACAGGTTCTCAACGAATTTATTGAATTTCCATGGCATTTATGTCTACATTTTCTTATTTCACAGAGTGCTGTAGAAAATCAACAATATATACATATAATTATATATGTATATACATATATTAGACTTGTATATTATCAAGTAGTGTTAAAAGTTCTATATGTATAAACACACCTAATATTGTATCATATAAATATTTACTTAGAAGAGCATGAGTTTAAATTAGTCAAATTCTTGAGTTGTATTACTTGTTGAACTTTTATTCATGAAATTAAATAAAACTATATTTTCTTGCTTATTTTATTTATTACCTATGTATAGTCTTTCTTTTTTGAGAATATAAACATGTCATCAATCCTTTCTTCATGTTCTATTTTGTTCGGGTAAACATTCTCAATCAATTTAGATGAAATTGGTTTCAAATTGGTCAAATCGATTTCAACATAATCCAAAATCCGGACGAAACCAATCCAAATTTCGATAAAATCAAGTATATCAAATTGAAATTTAGTTTAGTTCAAACGATTCGATCATGAACAAACTAAAATTTACTAGTTAGTTTGAATTCAATTATCAACAAACCTCAAGATTTGCATATCTTATATGTATACTATCAGATTTCATGAATCATGCATTTAATTTTAGATATTTTTATTTTTAATTTGTTTGATTAAATAAAAATAAAAATTAAATCAATAACTAAAAATCAAATATTGGGATTTGAAAAAAATAATAATAAATTAGATTTTTGTTGCTGAGCATTAAATTGAACCAATCAAACTTGTAGGATCCGGTTTTGTATGACCAAATAATGAACATAATGTGTTTATTATATTTTATAATTATTGTAATAACTAACTTATTAGAAGTTTACAAAAAAAGGATTCCCAACAAAGTTTAATTTATCACGTTCAGATGATTTAAATAGCATAAAATAAGACTAAACAATAAAAAATTATAATTATTTGTTATCATCTTATCATAGAATACTTTTAAAATGGGAAAAAATATTGCATTATAACTCTGCAAGTAGAGTTACGTGTGAAGTCCAATGAAATCACGTCATATTAATGTGACAGAAAAAAAATCGGTCCGATAACACAAAGAAATATTCCCGTGTGTTATTTTGTATTATTCAAATGTTATTGTGTGTTATTTATGTGTTATTATATTTTGATAATATTCTTGATATTATAATAATATAATAATATATTAATAATATTTGAATAGTATATAATAAATTCTGAATAATATATAATAACAATTGAATAACATGATAACATGTTCGTTTGTGATGTATATATATTTTTTTTGGTGACGGTGACTGGATTTTATTGGAGTTGCACGCAACTCTAATATTTTCTCATAAAACGGACAGTTGTCCGGCCTATCGTAACAGCAGCAGATACCGAGGAAGACGGGCCATAGGATTCTGGCCAGTGATAGCCGTTGATGCGGCGGCGACTGGAGGCTATGGAAATCAGCACCTACTTTCGCCGGAACAAATGGACTGCCATGGCGGCGAGTGTGTGGATCCAGTGCACGAGTGGCTCCTCCTACTGCTTCGGCATCTATTCACCTCTACTTAAATCCTCGCAGTCCTATGATCAGTCTACCCTAGACTCGGTTGCCTTCTTCAAGGATGCCGGCGCCAACATTGGCGTACTCTCCGGATTCTTATATTCTTATTTCGCCAGCGGCGAAGGTCCGATTGTCGTTCTCGCCGCTGGTGCCATTCAATGTTTCGCCGGATACTTCCTGATGTGGCTTTCTGTGACCGGTGCCCTACCTCGCCCCCCACCTGGCCTCATGTGCTTCTATATGTTACTTGCGGCACATTCGCAGACTTTCTTTAATACTGCTGATGTGGTTACTGCTGTTGAGAACTTTCCGGGTAGTCGGGGAACTGTTGTCGGCATCATGAAGGTTTTTTTCGATTCCGAATCATTTGATATAGGTTGTGTTTTTTTTTTTTTTAATTTTTTTTTCTTACGAAGTATCTCATCTGAAATCCGGTTTCCATGATTGATTTTTTTTTTCCTTGTTTCTTGTATTGATCTAATGCTTGCAGTGTACAGTAGGGGATGGTTATTATGTCGATCAATCTAGATTCATAGAGGGTTTTGTTTTTTAAAATTTTTTTTAGTAAATGTTGCAGTTCTTAGGATTTCTTAATGCTGCAATAGAGAAGAAAAATGATCCAACATAAACGGGGATCGCTGATTTTGGCAAGGAGGGTGATTAGAAGTATTTAGATGCGGAGAATAACAGAGAAGAGTGGAAATTTAGGAAAATATGATTCTAGTTTTTTGATTGAATCTTTCCATTCCTCCTTTCAACCAATATATTTCGTAACATATATTCATTGCTATCACCATGCGGTGACCAGTGTCTTTAGCACCATACAAAATTAACCGGCTAAGCCAGTAAAACAGACAACTATCCTTAAAATAGCAACTAAACAACTAAGTAAAAGTCACTCGAAATTTCGCCCAATGTTCTACCATCGCTAGCCTTCCATAAGATGATAGTCCTTTTGCATATTTGGAGTTCTATTTTCACGGTATTGCGTTGGCCGTCCTCCATGACTATCAGAACTCTGCATATGATTAGCCATTTTGGAGGAGCAAAAAGAAACACAAAGATATTACTGAATGAATTTTATTAGTCAATTTTATTCAAAGATGTACATATGTATGTAAAATATTGTGATAAATGCCAATACATGGTGAACATATAAAAAACGTCATGCAATCCTATATTATATTCTCTGAATATTTTTATGTTTTGTGGAATAGATTTTATGGAGCCCTTCAATCTCTATATGAAAACTGACATATCTTTGTGTTAGTAGATTATGTTTTTAAATGGGCAGAAGTTATAATAAGACCTATTGATAACTCTAAGATATAATGATTTTTGTAGGAGAAAAGTATTTTTATTAAATTTGGAATGTTTATAGCTATTATAATTGATGAAAGAAGCCAGTTTTGAATGTATACTTCCAAGCATTATTGGGAAAATGGGTTTAAGAATAAAATTGTCATTGCCTATCATTCCTAAACAAGTGGACAAGTCAAAATTTTTAATAGGAAAATAAAAAGAAAGTTCTAATATACAGTCAACCTATCAAAAAATGACTGGTCAAAACACTTAGATAATGTATTGTGGGCATGTGAGAGTGCGTATAAAGCACTTATTAGAATGTTATTATGCATAATAATTTTTGCGAAAGGTTATCATTTATCATTAGAAATAGAATATAAGATTTAGTAGGCAGAAAAAGATTTGAATTTTAATATGAAGAAAGAAGGAGAAANACACTTATTAGAATGTTATTATGCATAATAATTTTTGCAAAAGGTTATCATTTAGCATTAGAAATAGAATATAAGATTTAGTAGGCAGAAAAAGATTTGAATTTTAATATGAAGAAAGAAGGAGAAAAATGGAATTTACATTGAATGAACTAGATAAACTTAGATTGCAAGCATATACAAATGCTAAACTTTATAAAGAACAAATTAAAAATTTTTATGATAAAAATTAGTAAAAAGATAATTTAAGCCTAGTTAAGAGGCTCTTCTTATTAATGCAAGGCAAATGGTTTTTCTCATAAAGTTGAAATCGTAAGGGTCAAACCTTTCTTAATTGTTAAAGCATGACACAAAATATCTGAAAACTTAAAAATATTTTTAAAGTGAATTAGGAAAGATTAAAACATTATGTAGGAGGACAAGAGGGCAAGTGAATTGACAAAATGTCAATAAGTTTATTCATTTAGATTTGAAATGACATAGACAAATTGATAGTTATAAATTAAGTGATGTTTGGGAAGCAACCCAATTCTAATATAGATGCTTTTACTATTTGTTTTAGTTTAAATATTTTTTTTATATTTGTAAGAGTGACAAAAAATTAGAAGGAAGATGTAGCAAGCAATGCTTAGGCTTCATGTAAATCAATGCCTTGATGCTTATAAAATGGAGAGGTCTAAATTTTTTTTCTTATTTGTATGCGTGACAAAATTAGAACAGGAAGATGTAGCAAACAATGCTTAGGCTTCACATAAATCAATACCTCGATACTTATAAAATGTAGAAGTGCTAGATTACGGAACATCCAAAGCGCTACTCTTACAATGAGCAAGCACTTTAGTACTTCTTTTTGATGTTGCATCACTTCATCTTGAAAGTAAAGCATCATGGTGCTTGATTATTGAGCTTTTAGACAACAAGTGCTTTAAGAACTATAAAGGATGTTTTGAAGCATGTAATTATATACCACATCTAATTTGAACAATATAACAACAAAAAAGACAAGCATTTATGGTATCCCAATGCTATTGTTTATTAGCGTGCTATGTGCGGAGGTTGAAAGGATAAGGTCTAAAAAAATGGCGTTGATGGTTCCTACATGCATAAATTAATTGCATATCTGATAGTACCTCAACAATTGATTAATTCATAAAAAATTTGATTGCATCAATGCTACAGTTTTTCAAAACGACAACTATCAAAACTTAAAAATTGTAGTTGATAGCTCCTAAGCTCAGGAACAATGGCATTGCGGCCCTTTTGAGGGAGTAAAATTGGAGATGACAAATTAGACAATGTTTTAGCACTAGCACTCTAAGTCGTTGTGCTATAATTAATGCCTCCTCTCGAAAATCTAGGTATAAAACCCAAGGGCTCGAATCTTCAATCCACAACTGAATGCATTGCACAAGCCCTTTTCCTTGAGTAGGAGCAATTTTGTAATGTCCGAGTACATAATTAGAATTATCAAGTGGCAAAAATACAATATACTCTATCAGAGCATTTCAGTTGGTTTACTGTATGGATCGACAAACCCAACAATTCAACTATATGATTGATTTTATATCAGCAACAACAAAAATGTTTTTGAATTTCTTGTTGAATGTTAGATCAAATCGAGCTTATTTTCTAGATCCACCAGGCATTTCACTATACACGGGATACCTACAGCCTAAACAACAAAATTAAGATGAATTTGAAGAATAGTGATCTCATCTTTTAGAAGAAGCTTTCTTTCTCCATTACTTTAGAAAACATTTTACTTTTATTGAGAACAATTTTTGCGTCAAGTTTGGGGGTGTTTCTTTGTTATGTGTTGTGTTCTTTTTGGGTAGTTTTTTGCTATATTATATTTTGAAGTTTTTAGTATTTTTTTTGTAGTGCTTGAGCGGTNATAGGGTTGGCATAATCTTTTAAAAGTCTAAACTTGATGAATTTCAGCATTTTGATCATTTTGGTTTGCCATTTCTATAACTTTTTTGAATTTTTCAAGATTTTTAATTTTTTTGGTTTTTCTGATTTTTCTAACAGTTCTCTCTAATTCAAAATTGTAGGGCACTAGTCCTTCAGAACCTAAACTACACATACACTAACATATAATAAAATAAAACTAAACACACACAAAATAAAATACAATAGCTTAAAGTTTAATTAAGGCTTTCCAAAAATAGAAATTTGCTTTTAAATCAATAGATTCTTTACAATTTTGACTTCACTTCCCCAGCAATGACACCAAAAACTTGATCCCGAAACTGCTAATATGCAACAGTATAACAATAATTTTGATTATATTTTTCACTTATATTTCCTTATTTCGCAACAAAACCAAAAACTTGATCTTGAAGAAAAAATAAGAATTTAACTTTTAATTTATATATATTGAGATACTACGCAAGTATACGTATTGTTATCAAGTAATATATGACTTTTTGATTAAGACTTGAATATCGAACCCACAAGGAAGATATGCAATATGCAATTTTTGGAAAATTTTCTATTTTTAAAAAGACAATTATTTAAACTAAAGACGTATTCGCAGTAAAGAAAGTTTAAATATTTTTGGTAATTTTAATATT
>JXCR01077740.1:7808-48480 GCA_002079205.1 Phalaenopsis hybrid cultivar
GACTGTGCTTATTAATCTACTACAAAATTTAATCAAATACTGTAATAATAATAAACTTGTGTTATCAAAGCGTTTTATTTTTCTTTCTAAGTGCAGAGCGAAGCAACGCTTTTGTTAACTAAAATATTAATAGTTTATACAAAATTATTAATGTATAAGTGCATTCATTAATAATTTTAAAATATAAAATATGACTTAAAAGTTGATATATTAGAAAAAAATGTGGTACGAAGCATAACTTGTACGAAAATATTAAAATTGTAAATAATTTCTAATAGTTTGCTACAATAATAAAATACTTAAAAATTGCAAAGAAACATGCAAATTTACTTTAGCGCTTCGAAGCGTGCCTAAGCGAAGTAAAGTGGGCTTCACGTGATTCACTTCATTTTGCTTGTGAAGGCTGTTTTTAAAAACATTGTAATCAACAATTTGAGGATGCCATCAATTCCACAAAATAGAAAGAGGGGGAGAAGAGAAAATGCTTTAAAGGGACAAGCTTATCATATTTTCATTCTATTTTCTAATGTCTCCAATTGGGGCTATTTATAGAAAACAAGACTATTAATCAGTACTGACTAACTAATTAACTATGTTTATTAATATAATTTAAGAACCAATCAGTACTGTAAAACGACTTTGCCCTGAAGGTCGAGTAAGTAATAGAAAGAACGGGAAGGTACGACATATATTTCCTGATTGTGTGGAGAGCTTTAAAAATTTCTTGAGCATAAGAAGGACAATGACAGATGTTTCAAGCTTGAGATATCAAAAAGCTCCATAAAGTTTTTTCAGAAACCCTTTTTTAGCAGCAACAACTGTCATCAAATACTATTGTCAGACATTATTTATCTCTTTTTCTTAAACGTCCCTCCAAGCAGCTTGTGTTGTGCATTCCATTTTTTGAATGATTAATAATGGGAGGTTGCACATATCGAGACAACTTTGAGAGGTCCACGAATTATTACGTAAGTGTAGCAGCGCGACTTGATGAAATTGAGTATAAGTAGATTTGAGTTGATAGAATGGTTCCAAGGCAAGCGAACATACTCGCCAAATTCTCCTCAGTTATCATTGCATCAAGTTCCCCAAAGTATAGAGAGATCTTATTTGGTGAGGCCACTGCTGACATTGATGGAGTTTCGAGCACCACGGATTGTGTTGCTTCGATCTCTTTTTCTTTGATGGGGAGCTAAAGCCTCTTTCTTGTGGGTTTTATGGATGAGGCAGAAATCCCGGGGATAGAATATGGTTGCGGGATGGAGATTTTCTCAACGAGAGCATCAATTGATACAAACTCGCTTATTGAATCTTGATAATTGGCAATTCGAGAGTGCTGACAACTCTAAAAATTAGAAAAAAAAGAGAAAAAGAAACACAATAAAGGGAGAAACTTGCCACATTTTCATTCTATTTTTCAATATCTTCAAATAGAATTATTTATAGAATACACGCCTACTAATTATTATTAGCTAACTAATTAACTATATTTATTTATCCATTTCAAGAACTAATCAATATTGCTTCCTATCAATTTTCCCTTTCAAACAAAAAATTTCACGTGACTTGGTTTTTGCAAAGTGATATCGAGTGCAGTTGTAAGAATTAATACCTTTCTTTGTTGTGGAGGATAAAATAATCTTTCCAGAAGAAAAGGATTCTGAGGATCAGTCGAAACCTAGACAAGGAAGAAATAAACTCTTTCTTTAAGGACCGGATCCCCTAGATCCTCGACACTCTTGTATTGAAAGATTCAAATGGATTTTTTAATTGGTCCTTATGTTAATTAATAACCTACTTAGTTCCATAAGTTATCGGTTTTTTGGTAGATATTTCAATTGAAGTTATACTGCCACTAACTTCTATTTAGTCAATCCATCTTTAATGGTAAAATTCTTATAATTTGCTGAGGTGACCTGCCAATCTTACCTACCAATGTTCTAGCTGTCTTAAACCAGTTGTTAGAGTGATCTACTGAGGTGACCTGTTGATCACTCAACAGGCGTCCCTCGAGATCGACCTACCGTCAAAGTAAAAATCATCATTCAAGAACAACCATTTGTCCAAGTCCATTTTTGTGTTGTTTGGTATTCACATCACCACCATTCAATTAGAATATCGTGGACAAACTTCATATTGAATAGCCTATAATTATACAATTTTATTCACTCTGTATGGTCCCCTGAGGGTAGAGAGCCATCTATGAATCACATAAATAGATGAGCTATGCCGCATTCAAAGAAGGGCACGGACAAACACACAAACAAAGCCCTAAAAATATATATTCTTCCATCTCTCTCTCATAAGGTAATAGGAGCTAGGGCTTGGAGAGTGCAATTTTTTCATTCTGCACCTCCTTTCTTTACAGGTTCTCCTGGGATCATGAGTCCTCGAACGATACGGGACCCGACGACCTAAAAGAATTCAACTAAAAAAACATTATTGGGTATGAATGTGATGGTTGCCATGGTAGAGGTGGGGATGATGCAGTGCCTAACTTTGTTTGTAGTGCACACATTTAATAATCTTAATACCCCTTTCTCTGCTCTCCCCATTTTCCACTAACCCAATTGGGCTAAATTTTGGTAGCTTCCATGAATTTATGACAATTTCTGTTATGTAAAGCGTGAGAACCTACCCACATTTTTATTGATTTGAGCACTCCAGTCAATGATGAAGCTTTGGTTACCAATTAATATATTTCAATATAATATGATTTAATTAGATTTTTGATAGTAACCCTATATCAAAAATTTAAATGCAAATATTCAGTTCTATCACAAATAATTTTCTTACAGACATGAGATTAGCTCCAACATTGTCTTATAGCTGGGCTTTACATCCCTTTCGAGTTGTACTGTGTTGTTCTTCTAAATTTTTCTTTATGAAAAGGCAACTTTCTACATTTTATTGATCGATCGAAATATCTATATTCTTTNTTGTGTTATCAAAGCGTTTTATTTTTCTTTCTAAGTGCAGAGCGAAGCAACACTTTTGTTAACTAAAATATTAATAGTTTATACAAAATTATTAATGTATAAGTGCATTCATTAATAATTTTAAAATATAAAATATGGCTTAAAAGTTGATATATTAGAAAAAAATGTGGTACGAAGCATAACTTGTACGAAAATATTAAAATTGTAAATAATTTCTAATAGTTTGCTACAATAATAAAATACTTAAAAATTGCAAAGAAACATGCAAATTTACTTTAGCGCTTCGAAGCGTGCCTAAGCGAAGTAAAGTGGGCTTCACGTGATTCACTTCATTTTGCTTGTGAAGGCTGTTTTTAAAAACATTGTAATCAACAATTTGAGGATGCCATCAATTCCACAAAATAGAAAGAGGGGGAGAAGAGANACGTGCCTAAGCGAAGTAAAGTGGGCTTCACGTGATTCACTTCATTTTGCTTGTGAAGGCTGCTTTTAAAAACATTGTAATCAACAATTTGAGGATGCCATCAATTCCACAAAATAGAAAGAGGGGGAGAAGAGAAAATGCTTTAAAGGGACAAGCTTATCATATTTTCATTCTATTTTCTAATGTCTCCAATTGGGGCTATTTATAGAAAACAAGACTATTAATCAGTACTGACTAACTAATTAACTATGTTTATTAATATAATTTAAGAACCAATCAGTACTGTAAAACGACTTTGCCCTGAAGGTCGAGTAAGTAATAGAAAGAACGGGAAGGTACGACATATATTTCCTGATTGTGTGGAGAGCTTTAAAAATTTCTTGAGCATAAGAAGGACAATGACAGATGTTTCAAGCTTGAGATATCAAAAAGCTCCATAAAGTTTTTTCAGAAACCCTTTTTTAGCAGCAACAACTGTCATCAAATACTATTGTCAGACATTATTTATCTCTTTTTCTTAAACGTCCCTCCAAGCAGCTTGTGTTGTGCATTCCTCTTTTTGAATGATTAATAATGGGAAGTTGCACATATCGAGACAAATTTGAGAGGTCCACGAATTATTACGTAAGTGTAGCAGCGCGACTTGATGAAATTGAGTATAAGTAGATTTGAGTTGATAGAATGGTTCCAAGGCAAGCGAACATACTCGCCAAATTCTCCTCAGTTATCATTGCATCAAGTTCCCCAAAGTATAGAGAGATCTTATTTGGTGAGGCCACTGCTGACATTGATGGAGTTTCGAGCACCACGGATTGTGTTGCTTCCATCTCTTTTTCTTTGATGGGGAGCTAAAGCCTCTTTCTTGTGGGTTTTATGGATGAGGCAGAAATCCCGGGGATAGAATATGGTTGCGGGATGGAGATTTTCTCAACGAGAGCATCAATTGATACAAACTCGTTTATTGAATCTTGATAATTGGCAATTCGAGAGTGCTGACAACTCTAAAAATTAGAAAAAAAGGAGATAAAAAGAAACACAATAAAGGGAGAAACTTGCCACATTTTCATTCTATTTTCCAATATCTTCAAATAGAATTATTTATAGAATACACGCCTACTAATTATTATTAGCTAACTAATTAACTATATTTATTTATCCATTTCAAGAACTAATCAATATTGCTTCCTATCAATTTTCCCTTTCAAACAAAAAATTTCACGTGACTTGGTTTTTGCAAAGTGATATCGAGTGCAGTTGTAAGAATTAATACCTTCCTTTGTTGTGGAGAATAAAATAATCTTTCCAGAAGAAAAGGATTCTGAGGATCAGTCGAAACCTAGACAAGGAAGAAATAAACTCTTTCTTTAAGGACCGGATCCCCTAGATCCTCGACACTCTTGTATTGAAAGATTCAAATGGATTTTTGAATAGGTCCTTATGTTAATTAATAACCTACTTAGTTCCATAAGTTATCAGTTTTGTGGTAGATATTTCAAGTGAAGTTATACTGCCACTAACTTCTATTTAGTCAATCCATCTTTAATGGTAAAATTCTTATAATTTGCTGAGGTGACCTGCCAATCTTACCTACCAATGTTCTAGCTGTCTTACACCAGTTGTTAGAGTGATCTATTGAGGTGACCTGTTGATCACTCAACAGGCGTCCCTCGAGATCGACCTACCGTCGAAGTAAAGATCATCATTCAAGAACAACCATTTGTCCAAGTCCATTTTTGTGTTGTTTGGTATTCACATCACCACCATTCAATTAGAATATCGTGGACAAACTTCATATTGTATAGCCTATAATTATACAATTTTATTCACTCTGTATGGTCCCCTGAGGGTAGAGAGCCATCTATGAATCACATAAATAGATGAGCTATGCCGCATTCAAAAAAGGGCACAAACATACAAACAAAGCCCTAAAAATATATATTCTTCCATCTCTCTCTCATAAGGAAATAGGAGCTAGGGCTTGGAGAGTGCAATTTCTTCATTCTGCACCTCCTTTCTTTACAGGTTCTCCTGGGATCATGAGTCCTCGAACGATACGGGACCCAACGACCTAAAAGAATTCAACTAAAAAAACATTATTGGGTATGAATGTGATGGTTGCCATGGTAGAGGTGGGGATGATGCAGTGCCTAACTTTGTTTGTAGTGCACACATTTAATAATCTTAATACCCCTTTCTCTGCTCTCCCCATTTTCCACTAACCCAATTGGGCTAAATTTTGGTAGCTTCCATGAATTTATGACAATTTCTGTTATGTAAAGCGTGAGAACCTACCCAAATTTTTATTGACTTGAGCACTCCAGTCAATGATGAAGCTTTGGTTACCAATCAATATATTTCAATATAATATGATTTAATTAGATTTTTGATAGTAACCCTATATCTAAAAATTTAAATGCAAATATTCAGTTCTATCACAAATAATTTTCTTACAGACATGAGATTAGCTCCAACATTGTCTTATAGCTGGGCTTTACATCCCTTTCGAGTTGTACTGTGTTGTTTATCTTCTAAATTTTTCTTTATGAAAAGGCAACTTTCTACATTTTATTGATCGATCAAAATATCTATATTCTTTGAATGTTAGTCCTCCTGAGCTTACCGGACTAGATGAAGAGGAGTCACAATTGATTCTCAAGTACATGAAGTTTGCCATGGGGTTGACGAAAACACCTAATGGTATGGTATGTTTGTGTAATTCTTTTCAACTTCTTACTTCTGCAACTTATTTACAATTTATTATTCTCATTAATCATGATCAACATGATATTCTATATCACTATATTCACACAATTTTGCTGTTCTTTTTTTAATTTTTGTTTTCATTGAATATTATATAAATTGGTTTATTTTGTGGCATAAAAGGAGCACTGTTGGGATTTCATGCGGGTGGGTTTACTTGGTGCATGAGATTGGTATTTTATCATGTTTTTAAAACAATGAAAATACCCAATGGTTGCTTTGGGTATTTTTAGAAACTTAATTTATTTTATAAAAGTGAAAAAGAAAAACAAAATAGTAACCATGCAAAAATCAAAAAAAGAAAAAAAAGAAAAAAAAAATGATTCCAAATAGACCCTACGTTATGCATGTTTGGATATATATACAATCTCGCGACATGACCAATAGCTAGGCATTTAGGGAGTAGATAATTGATAGGTAATGTTGTTATAATTAAAAATATTTAAATCGGTGGAGCTACATTTCTTTTTGTCCGAAGAAGCACCAAAACTTAGAGGGCTATCCTACATTCCAGGTCAAGCCAGAGACAGTTAACAAGTCTTTATTCTAATTCTCTCAATACTACCTAGCAATTTATATTTTTTTTTAAAATACTAAAGCTTTCTGAACATTGCCTAAAATACTCTTGGCACACAGTGAATACTTTATTTACATTATATTACACAATATTTCACTTTAATTATAAGAATATGGTTTTATATCTGATTTTGAATTTCAGTGATTTAATGAAAATGTTAGATTTTAAAAATCAATGACATGAAGAGATTATTATTTAAAAATATATTTTAATTATGATGTTTTATTTTTAGTTTTGATCATATGAACATTTCATGCTTCTTAATTTCATGTTCAACTAGTGTACATCATTTATTTTTGATGAATTTTATTGTGTTATACCACTTCGGTATCATACTGTTATCATGTATGTGTCCGTTCATGATAACCATTGTTCAACTCTAGGAACAATCAATGACTTCACTTTTAAGAGAAGAGTGCCTGAACAATACGAGTGTCACTTCAAGCAAGAATATATTAAGACTTGTGGATGCTATGAAATTTTTTATTTCACCTTTTAAATTGAATGGATTGACACTTCTCACATAACAAGAGCACCATCATTGCTTAATATAAAACACATTTAAAACATTCATCTATTCGTCAATTAAGTATTCAAAATTGTGATGATCAAGTATTCTTCATCTATGGAGTTGTAAATCCTGTACACCCCTCTCTCAAGGTGTGGTATTCCCTCAACATTTCAAGTTTTCAATGTTTAATGCAAGGATCAAGTGCTTGTTTCTAATTCCCCAAAAATGGCACATGGATAACGCCTCCACAAATGTCTATTGCCAAGCCGGACTTCCCTACAAATGGTTTATTAACTTGGTGTTTTTTAATTGAAAGTGTTGCACTCTGTGTATTTTAAGAAGAGAAAATTGATCCAGATTTATTTTTACGCTATTGCTTTTTATGGGTTGTTGACATCCATGCTTGCTGCGCTCAAAAATATGATTGAAGGTATCAAAGATAGCAGACAACAATTTATTGCATTATGGAAATCGAGGTTAAGAGGCATCAGTATGTTGAAATTAACTAATCAACAATCAAATCATATAAGAGATTGCATCATCACATATGGAATGCTGGAAATGCTTAAAAAAATGCGACCAGACAAAGGTGGCTAGCGACACGTGATGATATGGAAAGTAAGTCAAAACTGCTTCAATCATCATTGAAACTACCCAAACGAGACCTGTTTGTGCCGTAAACCACATGAGCATGCAGAGCGTCAAAATTATGTAAGGGCTTTCCATGATAAAAAAGAGCAAACATGATGAAAATGGCGGACTAAAAATGCGATGCACACGATTCATGCTTACATCATCTCTACGATCGTCTACATTACCCAAACATCGTCCAATCGCAAAATAGATTGCTTGAGCATGCCCATAAAATTGAAAATATCTAAAATTGATGCTTTTATTGCTTGTGTTTGCGTGAACACGAAATGCAAAACTTACTTTCGGGCACATGAGTGGAGGATAAATGCACAGGAAATTAATTAATACAATTCACGTATTATATATGTTGATTTTCAGAATTCATCAAAATTTTTTTATTAATATGAAAAGGGGATAAAACCTTACATCAATCATAGAATAAAAAAGACAAGAAAAATGCAATAACAGGAAGGGAAAGATATTAACACCTATATTTCCAATTAATCAATTGCTAATAATTACTTGGAGATAAAAGAAACAATATAAAATAGGAAAGGAAATAAACCCAATCTTCAAGTTGAAATAAATGCAAATCATGTTCAACTTGGATTTAAAATCATCAAACAACAGACAATAAAGATTCTTTGTGAGAGAGAACTTGAAGTCTTTATTCCGTACTTGGTAATCAACTCTAAGATCATTTAGGGATACTTTTAGTTGATTGTGCTTGTCTTTGACTGCAGTTTAGACTTATTCAAGTAATGCTGCAGGAAAGTTTGTAGGAAGGTAAACAACCTATAGGGAAAGTTGCAGGGCTTGACTGCAAGGAAATTGAAGAACACTTGCAGGAAAAATTGTAGGGTATGGCCTGCAGGTAAAAAAGAATACCTGCAGAGTATGTTCATGCAGGTAAAAAAGAACACCTGCAGGGTATGTTCATGCAGGTAAAAAAGAACACCTGCAGGGAAAACTGCAGGGTATGACCTGTAGTTAAAAAGGAAAAACACCTGCAGGGAAAGTTGCAGTGTATGACTTGCAGGTAAAAAAGAAAGAACACATACTCNTGGGTTGTTGACATCCATGCTTGCTGCGCTCAAAAATATGATTGAAGGTATCAAAGATAGCAGACAACAATTTATTGCATTATGGAAATCGAGGTTAAGAGGCATCAGTATGTTGAAATTAACTAATCAACAATCAAATCATATAAGAGATTGCATCATCACATATGGAATGCTGGAAATGCTTAAAAAAATGCGACCAGACAAAGGTGGCTAGCGACACGTGATGATATGGAAAGTAAGTCAAAACTGCTTCAATCATCATTGAAACTACCCAAACGAGACCTGTTTGTGCCGTAAACCACATGAGCATGCAGAGCGTCAAAATTATGTAAGGGCTTTCCATGATAAAAAAGAGCAAACATGATGAAAATGGCGGACTAAAAATGCGATGCACACGATTCATGCTTACATCATCTCTACGATCGTCTACATTACCCAAACATCGTCCAATCGCAAAATAGATTGCTTGAGCATGCCCATAAAATTGAAAATATCTAAAATTGATGCTTTTATTGCTTGTGTTTGCGTGAACACGAAATGCAAAACTTACTTTCGGGCACATGAGTGGAGGATAAATGCACAGGAAATTAATTAATACAATTCACGTATTATATATGTTGATTTTCAGAATTCATCAAAATTTTTTTATTAATATGAAAAGGGGATAAAACCTTACATCAATCATAGAATAAAAAAGACAAGAAAAATGCAATAACAGGAAGGGAAAGATATTAACACCTATATTTCCAATTAATCAATTGCTAATAATTACTTGGAGATAAAAGAAACAATATAAAATAGGAAAGGAAATAAACCCAATCTTCAAGTTGAAATAAATGCAAATCATGTTCAACTTGGATTTAAAATCATCAAACAACAGACAATAAAGATTCTTTGTGAGAGAGAACTTGAAGTCTTTATTCCGTACTTGGTAATCAACTCTAAGATCATTTAGGGATACTTTTAGTTGATTGTGCTTGTCTTTGACTGCAGTTTAGACTTATTCAAGTAATGCTGCAGGAAAGTTTGTAGGAAGGTAAACAACCTATAGGGAAAGTTGCAGGGCTTGACTGCAAGGAAATTGAAGAACACTTGCAGGAAAAATTGTAGGGTATGGCCTGCAGATAAAAAAGAATACCTGCAGGGTATGTTCATGCAGGTAAAAAAGAACACCTGCAGGGTATGTTCATGCAGGTAAAAAAGAACACCTGCAGGGAAAACTGCAGGGTATGACCTGTAGTTAAAAAGGAAAAACACCTGCAGGGAAAGTTGCAGTGTATGACTTGCAGGTAAAAAAGAAAGAACACATACTCTTCTCTTACTCTCGCATTATCACCCAACAAACCATCTCCCCAACGCTGTTGTAGCTACATTCCTTCTTTTTTCTTCCTCTAATATTTCCTTTCTCTCTAATAGAGAGATATTCTTTTTAGATAGGGGGAAAGCCATCTCCATCTCTACTCTCTCTTCCTCCTATTTCTCTATCTAAATGGAGAGATAAACCTCTCTTTCTCTCTTACTAATAGCTCACCAGCTCCCAACCTCTCTAGCTAACTTCCTCTTTCTAAAACCCTCATCCACTCTCTCCCTCCTATTTCTCAATCTAAATAGAGAGATAAACCTCTCTTTCTCGCTTCCCAATAGCTCACCATATCCTACCCTCTCCGTCTAACTTCCTCTCTCTAAAACCCTCATCCCTCTCACTCTCTTTAGAAAAATAAAAGCTAAAGAGAGAAATCTCTCCCCTCTTACTCATTTTGTTTGCCAAGAAATTGATAGATGTTGTTCCAACATAGAGAAAAATTCGTACTTCTCTTGTGCAGGTATTCGAAGGCCCATGCTCGATTTTTTTCAAGTGTAGTGGGTGTGAAACACCTCTAACTTTATTGTTGCTAGAAACTGACCCTGTATGCTTTTTTAAGTTTGACGTGAAGGCCTAACACTCCTGATACAATCCCTCTAGTGGGCATGATGTTGGGAGGCAGTCGGATTTTTAATTGACAAAATACCTTGAAAGAACTTAAACATGACTCAAATAGAATTTGAACTAAACTTAAAATGAACCTCTAAGAATTTAAATAAATACAAAAATGACTAAATAAAGGTAGCAAAAATGTAAAACTAAGAGCAAAAATGGAACTTCAAATTGAATTTGAAATGAAACTTGGAAGAAATTTTGGAGAGTCTGTAGACTAATCGAGTACACTTTCTATACCTTCCTACCCAAATTGTACAGTAGGTAGCCTTCAAACTTCAAAGAAAATGAATTTTAATATGGTATAATGAATACAACACTCTTGGCATTTTATGGTAGGGAAAAAAGAATCCTCATGCGTCCTACCATACTATACTTTAACCACTTGAAGATAAAAGTATCATTTCATCGTGCACTAAAGATATTTTTATACATCGAAATCATCACCGAATTCATAACATTCATACAATAGAACAAAAACAAGCTTTGACAAATTCAAAATGAAGACTTGCATGTTTTCTGGTGAAAAAAATATTTGTGCAAGCATTTAATTGTTAAATGATTTTAGGACATGAATTTTTAGATTATCAAATTAGATATTCAGCTTTGAAATTCGTGCAAGCATACAAACAAGTTTTCATATGGCTAATTTAAAATATTTTTCAAAAATGTGTGCACACATTATTGGTGATTCTCATAATGGCCTAAAATGAGTGCAAATGCATCGTAATTCGTGCATGAGATGAAGTACTAAGACGTGCACTTCGTTAGAACTATAACCAACACGTGCTTCGATAAGCGTGGCAAGAACTCAAAATATTGTCTGAGAATGTTGTGGTCAAACTCATAATTAATTCTGCTTTGATAAGCATGCAAGAAATTAAAATTTATAAATTTTATTCCCATAATAACAAATTGAATAGATATCATGTGCCTTTGTGCAGGTTGCTTACTTAGTCGAATAAGGATGTCTCACTTAGCTAGTTCAATCATTCACCTCTTAAGGTCTAAAGTTGCCAAAACAAAACACTCACTAGCTAGTATGGTTTTTTGGATATAGATTAGAATTGACAAGATTGAGCCTCCACCAAGTTACTTTGATCCTCCTGTATGGATCAGAGTTTACATGATTGATGCCTTTGATGATATTTTAATGATATTTTTTAAGTGAACGACAAATATAAGATTTTTAAAAGCTTTTCAATCATTCCTCGACATAATTCGTATTGAAAGTGAGCCTCAATCAGAATGGTCTATATTCAAAATCAAACTCTTAATTTTTTAATTTAAAATATTCACAATAATTATATTACTCGAGCTAAATAAAAATTTCATGAATCATTCGCAATAGTTTGTCGAGTGTGATGAATTTGAGAATAACCTAAGCTCATAAAAATAAAATATTATATCAATTATATTGTTATATTCACACTCAACAATCTTATGCAAGAAAAGGCGTGACGTCTGTCTTTTGTTTGCATTGTTTAGTTAATGAAACTGTTACGAGCAAACCTGGGGGCATGGCTAGTTAGGCTCCATATATTACATAAACCTAGTTTTATCAAATTATATGAATAGTGATGAATATTGCCTTCAACTATAGCAAAATCAAATGATACCAAAATTTGTTCTATGAATTGGTTAAGAGGGGTATTTCTTTTATGAAGAGACCCCATCAAATAAAGTTCCCAAGTATGGGAATCAATCATGGCTATTTGCTCATCCGAAAATTATCAGCCAAAGCCCATCTTTTGATGACTCATTGAGAAACATATGTATTATCAAACTACAATAATATCATAATCTATTTAGTTATGTTTCTAGCTAAAATAGAGTAAGTCATTAGATACTGTAAAGGATTTAGTGTGCAAATTAGATTTGTATGATGGGATTAATATATAATGTCTAAATTATTGAATTGCAAATATCAACGTTGAATAATATTATTGAATCCGTGTATTTCATTTCTAAAGGGATGAAACACCGACTCAAATAATATAATCCATTTTCTTTACCCTCATTAATGCGAACCAATAGTGTCCCAATTGATTTATCCAATGCCATAGTGTATAGAATAAGTTGTCTCCTTGAGTGGGTGCTGCTAAGCTTGATGGACTTAACATATAACATTTGAGAAAATTAAAAGCATTTTTTTATGTTTTATGCCAATGGAAATGAGCATTCTATTTAGCCAAGTAAAAGATTGGGATCGACCCACTAAATTAGAAAGGAATCTCTTGAGGAGCACGAGCTTTTCTTGAAGATGTAAATGCATAAAACTCGTAAGAGGCTCCATTTTTAGGACAAATTTTTTCTTAGTTGTGTTAATATCTATATCCCTATGTTAGATGATAAATCTTAAATTTTTTTTTTAGGAAGACGCAAAATGTGCACTTTAGAATTTCATTTTGAGATCACACTATTTAAGGTAGTTGAAAACAACTCTTAGGTGAATGACATGAACTCCTAGGTAAATTTTAACAACCATATTACCTATATAACTTTCCTCTTGCCAATGTAATAAGTCATAAAAAGTGTGTGTCATAGCACATTGATAAGTTGCCTTAATTTGTTTCCAAATCAAAGGGCACAGCCTTATAATAGATACTCCAATCAAGTACGAGATGATGTATGTCGTACATCTTTAGGGTCTTATCTTAATATGGCCGTAGCCTGATAAGTCATTCATAAACAAGAACATGACCTTTTGATAACATGACATCAATCATTAATTTTATAATTGACAAGTGAAAATAATATTTTTAACAAGCCTTGATAATGCTCTAAAAGTTTATGTATACCCTTATTATTGGTTTTTCTTCCAAATTGGGAGAAATGCTAACCAAGTAGGGTGCATCTTTTCTATAAAATATCCAATCTCGATAATTTTTTCATTTCTTCAATAACCAATTGCTTTATATTAGGCTACATTCTCTGGGAGCATATGAGATAAAGTAGGGTTTATGGCCAATTTATGCATGCTATCTTAGGAGTTAAGCCTGACATTTCTGCATAACTTCACGTAAGACAATTGTGAAATTCTCTTAAATTTTTTTATAATTTTTGAGCCATAAATTTTAATATTTATTTATTGATATAAATAGCACAAGGATTATTATCCATATCCAAATTTCCCACAATAAGTTCTTCAATAATGAAAGACACCCCATCCTTGAGCTTAGTAGGAGCATTTTTAACATCAATTTCATCACTCTCAGATATATCAACATTACATTCGCATTCCATCATAGAGATCATTTTACATGAAGCATAAATTAAGTTACTTGACTGTGATTTCTCAACACCTAAATCACATTTCTCATAGGAAATATCATTTTCCCACATGCGCTTGCATATTTTAGGCAAGTAATTGATATTCAACAACTCATCACTTAAAAGGGGCTAATAGTAAGAAAATTGAATGTCTTTTATTATTTCATTATTATTATGAAGAAATATTACATGACTAAAATATTCATATGCTTTAATACTATAAAACATAGTAACATTCTCTCTTTGCCTCATTCTAGGAGCTACATAAATAGTATGTAATTCATCACAATAGGATACATTTGTAGTTATCAAATTTATAAAATGGTTTTGTGATATAAGTTATTTGAAAGCTCTGAGCTGGTTAGTCGAGGTATCAAACATTTAGATGGTGCATCTAAGATTAAAACTATTTTTTCATTAGATTTCTGTTGTATGAAAGATGGTTTCAAACCGGTAAATTTGTGCAAAGCCTTAACCTCATCAATTTGTTTATATGAATCTAGTTCGTTGTTAATATCAGAATTGGATTCAACTTTTTTTTATTTTAGAGGTTGACAAAATTGAGAAATTTTTTTCACTAATCATCACAGGAGGGACGTGACAACTCTTTCCTTGTCCTTAAATTTGTGCATAGCCTTAAACTCATCAATTTGTTTATATGAATCTAGTTCATTATTAATATCAGAATTGGTTTCAACCTGTATTTTTATTTTAGAAGTTGGCAAAATAGACATTTTTTTCACTAATCATAACAGGGGTGACGTAACAACGCTTTCCTTGTCCTAGTTTCTTCGCCTCTCTTTTGGAAGAGAGAGAACTAAAATGTAGAGATTGCTTATGTGGGATAGATTTGATCCTATAGTATTCAATATCATCGTATATTCCAACCTCATTAACAGATAAGAGTTGCAAATCCTCTGAATAGAAAGCTCTTCTTATATGCGAGTATATTTAATGCAATAATGGGAGGGTCTAAGTTAATATTTAATACTCATGAATTCATAGTTTTCCCAGCAACGTCCTAAAAGAGGTACGTTCGTCAATAACATGGAGCTTCACTTCAATCTTCAAGTCGTCAAAATGAAGAGGAAGTGTGATAAACTCGAGTGTCTTATACATTTCTCATTAATGCCATAAAACATGAGTTTATAAAAATTAACCTTGAGTTCAAAGATAACAACTCAAATGTGTGGAAAGTTATAACATTCAATGAAGCTCGTGGGTCTACTAGTGCATTGCTTAGAGAAGTGTCGTACACTAGAGTCTTCACATATAGAGTTCTATTTTGATTGGTCTTGCCCAACAATAAATCTTCCTAAGAGAATATGACAGCAAGTACCCCTTGCGACGTACTTTTTTTTTTAATTTCTCAACAAAATAAGCTAGAAAGACTTCAGGTTTGAGTGAGGCATTCACTAAAGTCTCTCGTAACTCAGAAGCTAATATAAATACATCATATATTCTTAACAATGCTTGTAGTTTCTGAAGGTGAGATGATACATTATAAGCAACTTTATTATGGTGGGTTTGTGGTTCTTACATTTGATCTGGCTCAACATGTGGGATTTTAACTTGAGTGATAATATTTTTTTCCCTTTTATGGTGCAGTATGCTTGCTATTTTTAAGAGGAAGAGTCTTATCAGTTCTTAAGTGTAGTTGCTAAATATCATTGTTAGAGGACTTAGAATTATCACCATTAACAGAATGCTCATCGTTATTTTCAAATTTAATTTGAACTTCATCATTAGTATATGATTGAATTAAAAGTTTATCATATCTAGAAGATGAAATATCATCAGATGATTTTTTCCATATCTTCATTGATACGAAAAATGCCATTTAGAAATGGCAATGTTGGACCTTGCTCATCTTCCTCATTCTCATCATCAACATGAACCATAAATGCATAAGAATCAAAGTGCTCAAATGGATCTTCTTTCATTTCATTATCATCATAAGATACATTAAATCATTTGATGCTACAAACTCACACAAAAAAAAATGAAATACATCATCTACAAAATTTCTACATCACTAGTAGTAATATCTACGGCTGCACATCTGAAATCACTTTGGTCGATCCTTGGCTTGCTGACTTCTCTATAAATTATTTAGGTATATCAAACTCTTATGTTTAATATCTAGTCTCCCACTAATCCTTGAATGCAAAACAATCCGCTAGAATGTCCTAAATGTCTGTGACCTTGATAGTATGGATCTTTGAACTTTTTTTAATTTCCCCATACCTTTTTGGTGGTGGCAACTTCATAACTTATATTATTAAATTTTTAAATATCCTTATTATGCATTCTTTCCTATAGGAGTGACCTATTCTTAATTTCTTTTAGGGAAAGGTCTCTTTTAATCTGAGGAGGTAAACAAGGCAATTCTATAAACACAATAAATTTTTTAAAGCTATGTACTATTAAAACCATGTTTTTTGCCTTTTTTTAGGATCTTCATAAAGGGTTCTTTTGCCTTCATTTCTATTAACATCATCTTTCAAAACAATAGAGCTTGCACTATTTTTCAAGCTTGCCACTTTGGATAACATTTTTCAATAAACTCGACGGTTGATGTTTTTACTAATTTTGATACAAGTTTTTGATTTTGCCAACAAGTAGCGCTACTGCATGATGTTCTTGTAGTTGTGGCAGTTGTGGTTCACATTCATGCTCAAATTCCTTCAACTGCTTATTATTCACTAAAAGAAGTCATCCTCTTTTTTTGGCAAACTGATGCAAAGTGCCCAAAGTTGTGACACTTGAAACTTCCTGGTTGGGATAATTTTAGGAGTGTTAGTGGGCTCTACTTTTCTCTACTTCGCTCTTATTTCTTCTTTGGCAGGGTCGACTTGGTTGCTTCACTAAGTATATTTTTGTTGCTTGACGCTGGGGTTGAACTATGTTTTTAAGGGGTTGCGATGCCCCAATTATGTTTTTCTACCTTCAAAGCTAGGGTTTGTATGTAAGGACTAATATGAATATAGCTGCATCACATTACTGATAGTTGACTTCAGTCCTCTAAGATATCTCACTAGTGTGTGCTCTTTTGGTTCAACCAACTCATATTTTAATAATGCTTCCTAAACTATTATCACTTTATAAGAACTTGATGATAATTATTCTTAAAATATTTTGAGGAGTGGCGTTGGGGATATCCTCTGGGTCTCTTGTAATCAGAATATAAAAGATGCATCCTTTTCTTACTCAAAGAATATAAGAAGTAGCTTAAAACTTTTTATTTATTAATTATTAATTGCCAAAAGGTACAAAAGGTGTGGGCACAACTGCTGATATAATATTTAGAGGGTACATTCCCAGAAATAACATGTGTCATAGGTTACACCTTTGATGGAACAACACTATGAATTGCGCAAGACAAACGTTTGGACCACTCAATAGACCTGCGAGCATCCCTCTGTCTCCTACTATGCTATCCACGGTGTTGTGGATAGTGAAGGAATTCATGCGGATTGCCTGGACTTCCCAGAGATGCGGGCAAGAAACTTTGGGCCATCAACTACATCTTTTCCTTTTAAACTTCAATAGCTCTTATAATCTTTTTGGTTAGAAAATCATTAGTAGTATCGTTAAAACGAACCGTAGGTTTAGTGTACCCTAGGTCATGAGAAGGGGATCCTAACAGGGATGCAATCAAAACACTTAGAAAGTATTTGAAATTTCTTTTTGGCCAAAAGAATTTGAACCTCCTCCTAAGGCAATGCGGGTAAAGAAACCTGTGATTGTTGTTGCTCCTGTCAAATCCTTAGTAGCCTATTTCTAGTTCTTTGGGCTCTCCTGCCTAGATTGACAACAAAAGAATATCAGAATGACCCGAAGCAAAGGTAATTGAAACATCAGACGTGTTGATAGAGGGTACGATAGAATGATTAACTATAATGTCATTATGAATGGAAGGAGCTAGTGCACCTCTTATAGGAACAAACACTTGAGAGAATATGCAAGGAAAAACCATATAGTCTAGTAAAAATAGGAGGGCATAGTAATGGCTCGCTGTCTAACATTACTCCCTTTATGAGGGAAGGAAAAACATAAGTGGTCATGACAAAGAGTGTTTGTGTTGTATGCTCGGCTCCCCTTTCTCTAAGGAGAGCACATAGCCAATGCCTCGATAAATTTGGAATTTTCTTAGGATAATTCAAGTAGGATGGTAGATGCGACTGAAAGTAATCATAACTTCAACATGGAAAATAGTGGGGGTTGGTGAAAGGAAATTCTTCTGCAAACTCAATTGTAATAACTTTCAGTACAGTCATATCCTACAAACAAAAGATAATACTATCAGGTTCTATCATAATAAATATATTCAAAGAAATATTCAACAACACCGATCACATGCAATGATTATAGTGATAATAATGCTAATGGCACAAAATGGATAAAATAGCATCAGTCTATTAACCATTGCAACCAAAGCACCAAAAAAATAACAGATCGAATTTAAGATTGTAATTTTATAAATCAAATTTGTTGAATAATGGTATCAACATGAATATAAGACGATAAAATAAAAAATGAGATTCTTAAAATAAAAAGAAAGTAGTATCCGTGGCAGAGCCGTCAGCTTTTATTTGCTACATTTTTGGGAATGCTCATATATATCCCTCTACATTACCCCTTCTCAAATAATTTCTTCATTAAATCTATTTTATCACTTCAAGATAATGACAAAATAAATGTAAGAAAGAGTGAGAGATATGAGATTTAGATGGAACAGTAGGAACGCAACAGAAAAAAGATGTGCGGGATATCCGTATGGCGGTACTTATAAAATATGCAGGAGACGAAAGCTCAAAGCGGATTTGACTAACTCGTTTTCCCTTAAGGAAGACCTATAAATACTCCCCACAAATAATCAAAGAATTAATTTTCTCTGTCTCGAGTATATGCTAACTTCCAATAATAAATAATCTACTTCATTACTTATGTCTTGAGAGATACCTAAGAATACTTTCGATCAAATGGATCATGTGTTATAAGTCCATAAAATATAATATCAAGAATAAAAACCGTCATTTTAATCGGGTCATCCCATGCTTCAAACTCCAATCAGGCCACAAGTTAGATGGTGGGTCACAATACCCCAATGTGCGGCAACCTATTAGGATACAAGGACCTACGAAACGATATCAACATAGTTTATTGAATCAATTGAATTCGCCCAAGTTAGGAGATTAAAGGATAACCACCAGCACTTGCTCTTACCTGTAATCCATGCTTAGATCAACTTGCTGCTCAATCTCATATCTAGCATCACACATCCCATACCTCTCTTGCACGACACGCTTCACCTTCGTCTCAACCCTCTATAGCTCATCCCTCTCCATTCTCTTTCCCGCAAGATCTCCACTCAACCTCTCTCTTCCTCTCAATACCTTACATAGGTTGATGATCCTAAAGCTCACCTACTACGGTTAACCCAACTAAAAAAGGGGGTGGGAGAGGACCCCGAGTTCCGCTTCTCATTTTCCTTCGGCACACAACANGTAGGTTGATGATTCTAAAGCTCACCTACTGCTGTTAACCCAACTAAAAAAGGGGGTGGGAGAGGACCCCGAGTTCCGCTTCTCATTTTCCTTCGGCACACAACATCAAACTCACGTCATAGGTCCTCATCGCCGTCTCCTCTTACTTCCGCGCTGTCATATAACAACCCATCTCCCAAAAGCTCTTATAGTTGCATTCCGTCTCGCGCTTTCTCCCTCTAATAAAGAGAATTTTCTCTCACTTGATAAAAAAGAAGCCATCTCCACCTCTACTCTCACTTGTATCTATGTCTAACCATAGTGAGAAACCTTTCTTTTTCTATTTACCCAAGGGCCAAGAGCTCCCNACTTGTATCTATGTCTAACCATAGTGAGAAACCTTTCTTTTTCTATTTACCCAAGGGCCAAGAGCTCCCAATCTTCGACTCTCTCTTGCTCAATTCTTTCCTCTATAACCCACGACCCTCTCACTTTCTCTCTCTATAAAAATAAAAAGCAAAGAGCGAGAAAGAAAATCTCTCCCCTTCTCTTACTTTGTTTGCCTTGAAATTTGGGCCTCAACTTCATTGTCTCCTCATGCACTAAGGTATAAATTCTCGAATACAATCTTGCCCATGCATGTTTCAATGCGATAGAATTTGCCTATAACACTCTGTGTGTTGTTCCACTGCGGCGTACCTGTGCACGCTATTCTAACATGTCAAGGAAAATCTACAAATTAAGTACTCGTGTGCGTTGTTCCAACATGATAAGGAAATTCATGCTTCTCTCATATGGGCAGTCGAAAGTCTATGCATGTTTTTCTTTCGAGTGTGATAAGTTTCTTTCGAGTGTGATAAGTTTCTTTCGAGTGTGATAAGTTGAAGATCCTGGGATGATGTAGGTAGGCCATCAAATTTTTAACTGACAAAAACCTAGAAGAACCTAAATAGGACTAAAACATAATTTTAACAAAATCTACATTCAATCTTTGAGAACCTAAATAAATAAAAAAATGGCTAAATTAAGGAAGCAAAAGTTGAACATTAAATTATGCTNTATGGAGCTTCACTTCAATCTTCAAGTCGTCAAAATGAAGAGGAAGTGTGATAGACTCGAGTGTCTTATACATTTCTCATTAATGCCCTGAAACATGAGTTTATAATAATTTAATTTCCTTGAGTTCAAAGATAACAACTCAAATGTGTGGAAAGTTATAACATTCAATGAAGCTCGTGGGTCTACTAGTGCATTGCTTAGAGAAGTGTCGTACACTAGAGTCTTCACATATAGAGTTCTATTTTGATTGGTCTTGCCCAACAATAAATCTTCCTAAGAGAATATGACAGTAAGTACCCCTTGCAACGTACCTTTTTTTTTTAATTTCTCAACAAAATAAGCTAGAAAGACTTCAAGTTTGAGTGAGGCATTCACTAAAGTCTCTCGTAACTCAAAAGCTAATATAAATACATCATATATGCTTAACAATGCTTGTAGTTTCTGAAGGTGAGATGATACATTATAAGCAACTTTATTATGGTGGGTTTGTGGTTCTTACATTTGATCTGGCTCAACATGTACGATTTTAACTTGAGTGATAATATTTTTTTCCCTTTTATTGTGCAGTATGCTTACTATTTTTAAGAGGAAGAATCTTATCAGCTCTTAAGTGTAGTTGCTAAATATCATTGTTAGAGGACTTTAAATAATCCCCATTAACAGAATGCTCATCGTTATTTTCAAATTTAATTTGAACTTCATCATTAGTATATGATTGAATTAAANTGCTGTCTAACATTACTCCCTTTATGAGGGAAGGAAAAACATAAGTGGTCATGACAAAGAGTGTTTGTGCTGTATGCTCGGCTCCCCTTTCTCTAAGGAGAGCACATAGCCAATGCCTCGATAAATTTGGAATTTTCTTAGGATAATTCAAGTAGGATGGTAGATGCGACTGAAAGTAATCATAACTTCAACATGGAAAATAGTGGGGGTTGGTGAAAGGAAATTCTTCTGCAAACTCAATTGTAATAACTTTCAGTACAGTCATATCCTACAAACAAAAGATAATACTATCAGGTTCTATCATAATAAATATATTTAAAGAAATATTCAACAACACCGACCACATGCAGTGATTATAGTGATAATAATGCTAATGGCACAAAATGGATAAAATAGCATCAGTCTATTAACCATTGCAACCAAAGCACCAAAAAAATAACAAAGCGAATTTAAGATTGTAATTTTATAAATCAAATTTGTTGAATAATGGTATCACCATGAATATAAGACGATAAAATAAAAACGAGATTCTTAAAATAAAAAGAAAGCAATATCCGTGGCAGAGCCGTCAGCTTTTATTTGCTACATTTTTGGGAATGCTCATATATATCCCTCTACATTACCCCTTCTCAAATAATTTCTTCATTAAATCTATTTTATCACTTCAAGATAATGACAAAATAAATGTAAGAAAGAGTGAGAGATATGAGATTTAGATGGAACAGTAGGAACACAACAGAAAAAAGATGTGCGGGATATCCGTATGGCGGTACTTATAAAATATGTAGGAGACGAAAGCTCAAAGCGGATCTGACTAACTCGTTTTCCCTAAAGAAGGCCTATAAATATTCCCCAAAAATAATCAAAGAATTAATTTTCTCTGTCTCGAGTATATGCTAACTTCCAATAAAAAATAATCTACTTCGTTACTTACGTCTTGAGAGATACCTAAGAATACTTTCGATCAAATGGATCATGTGTTATAAAGTCCATAAAATATAATATCAAGAATAAAAACCGTCATTTTAATCGGGTCATCCCATGCTTCAAACTCCAATCAGGCCACAAGTTAGATGGTGGGTCACAATACCCCAATGTGCGGCAACCTATTAGGATACAAGGACCTACGAAACGATATCAACATAGTTTATTGAATCAATTGAATTAGCCCAAGTTAGGAGATTAAAGGATAACCACCAGCACTTGCTCCTACCTGTAATCCATGCTTAGATCAACTTGCTGCTCAATCTCATATCTAGCATCACACATCCCATACCTCTCTTGCACGACACGCTTCACCTTCGTCTCAACCCTCTATAGCTCATCCCTCTCCATTCTCTTTCCCGCAAGATCTCCACTCAACCTCTCTCTTCCTCTCAATACCTTACGTAGGTTGATGATTCTAAAGCTCACCTACTGCTGTTAACCCAACTAAAAAAGGGGGTGGGAGAGGACCCCGAGTTCCGCTTCTCATTTTCCTTCGGCACACAACATCAAACTCACGTCATAGGTCCTCATCGCCGTCTCCTCTTACTTCCGCGCTGTCATATAACAACCCATCTCCCAAAAGCTCTTATAGTTGCATTCCGTCTCGCGCTTTCTCCCTCTAATAAAGAGAATTTTCTCTCACTTGATAAAAAAGAAGCCATCTCCACCTCTACTCTCACTTGTATCTATGTCTAACCATAGTGAGAAACCTTTCTTTTTCTATTTACCCAAGGGCCAAGAGCTCCCAATCTTCGACTCTCTCTTGCTCAATTCTTTCCTCTATAACCCACGACCCTCTCACTTTCTCTCTCTATAAAAGTAAAAAGCAAAGAGCGAGAAAGAAAATCTCTCCCCCTCTCTTACTTTGTTTGCCTTGAAATTTGGGCCTCAACTTCATTGTCTCCTCGTGCACTAAGGTATAAATTCTCGAATACAATCTTGCCCATGCATGTTTCAATGCGATAGAATTTGCCTATAACACTCTATGTGTGTTGTTCCACTGTGGCGTACCTGTGCACGGTATTCTAACATGTCAAGGAAAATCTACAAATTAAGTACTCGTGTGCGTTGTTCCAACATGATAAGGAAATTCATGCTTCTCTCATATGGGCAGTCGAAAGTCTATGCATGTTTTTCTTTCGAGTGTGATAAGTTGAAGACCCTTGGATGATGTAGGTACAAAAACCTAGAAGAACCTAAATAGGACTAAAACATAATTTTAACAAAATCTACATTGAATCTTTGAGAACCTAAATAAATAAAAAAATGGCTAAATTAAGGAAGCAAAAGTTGAACATTAAATTATGCTTGAATTGAAACTTTAAAAAAATTAAGAGAAATTGAAAACTCGTTGAGTATATTTGATAAATCCTCTCACTCAAATTGCACACTAAGTAGCCTTCCAACCTCAAAGCAAATGAACTTAAATATAGTATAATGAAGATAACACCACTCGCGGGTCACATCATATTAAATTAACCACTAAAAGATAAAAAGTATCATTGCATTGTGTGCTTGACATATACTTATACAACAAATAGCCATTGGATTTGCAATATTCACACAAGCGGGCAAAAGATGAGGTTTGACAAATTCAAAATGAAGACCTGCATATCTTTCAATGAACAAAATATTCATGCAAGCATTTAAATTCTAAATGATTTTGGGACCTTTATAAATTTTTATATCATTTACTAGCTAAGATATTCAACCTTGAAATTCGTGCAAGATCCAATAAAGTGTTCAAATGGATAAATTAAAATTTTTTTTAAGGTGCATACATCATTGATAACTCTCAAAATGTCCCGATATGTGTGCAAACGCATCTTACAAATTCACAGTAATTCATTCACGTGCATTATGAATGTTCTCAGATATGTGACATTATTAGAACTATAACCCGCATGTGGTCCACCCAATATGTCAAATACTAAATATTATGTTTTAGAATATTTTGTGAGTTTAAATTGAAATTAACTCAAAATTGTCTTCAGTCCAATAAATGTGCAAGTATTTAAATTTTACAAAATCTCTTAAAAAAAAAAAAACTAAAATTGAATACATATCATACTCTTATGTGGATTATCTTGTCTATAGGGTAAGGCTATAAGTTTCATTTGGCTAGTCCGATCCCACCCTTGACAAGGAATGAAGTTGACAAGTCTGAAATTTCATATGAATATTTTGATCATCCTTCTGATAGGAATCTAAGTTGACAAGACTGAGCCCCCATTAAGTTAATACGATCCTCCTCCTATAAGAACTGAAGTCAATAAGGCTAATGTCTTTGATGATATTTTAATAAAATGTTTAAGTGAATGATAATACAATAATTTTAATTACTTTAAAATCCATCTCTGATGATAGTTGTGTTGAAAATGAATTTTAATCGGAGGGTTTTATCTTCAAAATCAAATTATTAAATTCTACAATTTAAAATGTTCATCTAAAATCTATCACCCAATAGATAAAATTAAACATCATTCACCTTCAGTAAGAGTTTATCGGGTGTTAAAATTGAGAATAAGTTAAGCTCATAAATAATAAAATGTTATATCAATTATATTATTATATTTATACTCAAAATGATCTCATGTCTGTAAGGATGTGGTCTGTGTCATTTGTCCACATTATTTGACTAGTCGGCTCCACAACAAGGCGGTTATGACTTCTTTTTGCCGGGTAATTTGGCCATTTAAAAGCCACTATATTACGAACATGGCTATGACCATTAATGTTCCTCACTAATTTTGTTTATTTGAGCTGTGAATTTTATGGTGTACATTATAGGGAATAAATCTCTTTGTTAGCTAAGATGACTTAAATCAATCCCCTTAGAAGAACATCCAACCAGGTCCGCAAGATTCCATTTGATCAAAGCAACTCATGGTTGCTTACAATGATTATTTTATTAAGTTGGGTCGACCATCTTCTATCGGGGATTATGACAACCAAAAAAGACAGAACCATGAGATCTTGATTATGTTGGTCATCATTTCCCTTATAATCCAATCTTAAGCTCACGGTGTTATAATCTCAAAACCTAAATCTATTGCTACTACATGATAATCTTGATTACTTAACATGCCTAATGACTAGGTTTAATTAAAAGTGCTCTTCTGTTATCGGGATGAGAAATTAACTATAGGGCCTTGTGCTTATGGGAAACCTCGAACCCTTGATCTAAAGTCTTTGTAAAATGAGGGTGATATCTTTTGATAGTGTCTTATATACTGCTTTATTTGCCCTCTGAGAATTTAACCCGGAAGCTTACTTGAAACTCTTCATGGATAACTTTGATGTCACTAAAGCTTCCGAAAGAACTGAGATAATGATGATTATGAAGTTGGCACACATCAAGCTATACTTGCCATGGGAAAATTGCAGCCTTGAAAGAACCAGAACTCATGATAGCGCTTACAATATTTTTTTACGAGTTCTCCAAACAACTTTGATCCAATTCTTGTTGCACTTCTTTTAGTTCCAAATTATTTTTGTAAAACAAATGCAATGGTAGTATGGTAGATAATTATCAGCAGTATTTTTTTTTCTTTTTTTTTTTGGCAAGTTATACAAATCTTAATTATGCATTAATGATTGTTATGCCAGGTGGTAAATGCAGCTGTTATAGTTGATCCTTTGGCAGGGGAAATCATTGCAACTGGTAATGACCAAACTTTTTCTGGACTTCCTACAATTGACACCATTTCAAATTATGTTAATGGCAGTGAGCAATTGTCTTCCACTTCCTCGTTTCATCCTAGTGGAAATTCGTTTGGGAGCATACCTGACGACTCAAAGTCAAAGTTGTTACCTTGTGGTCTTAGTAGTGTTTCCTGCATCTATCCTTGGCGATGGGGTGAAGTAAGACCTGATAACCAGAAAGAGAAAAGCCAAGGGAACTTTTCATGGCATCCTTTGAGGCATGCTACCATGGTATCTATCGAAAATGCTGCTGCTAGAGATAGACAGTTATTCCCTTGCTTAGAATCTCAGAAGGATCTGCCTCTTCAAAATGGTGGTGCTTGCGATTGTTCTGACAAACATCCATCAAAACGACAAAAGATCCTATCAGAAGTGAGCACATTCAAAACCTTTCGTACTGTTATTCTTTCTCCGGTTACTAATAGCACATTAGATTCGAGAGTACGGTTATCTTCTCATTTAATAATCCAGAAGCTTTATATGGAAAATAACAGAAAATTATAATTTGGAACAGTCTGGCTTGTAATGCCTATGGTTGTTATCCCTGAATCAATTGTTGACTTCACTTTATGTTTAAATGTGTTATTTCATTTTGTTGTCTTTTCAGAATGCGGGCCTGATTGCCGAGGATGTGTCACTTGAATGTTCGCCTTCTGAAGTATTGAGACCTTATTTATGTACTGGTTTTGACATCTACATTGTATGGGAGCCTTGTGCAATGTGAGTCTAATGCAATTAACTTTTTCGTGTGCATTTAGTTGGAACTAACCATAAATTCAAAATAGTGATCTGATTTGCTTTAGATGGTTTCCGTGTGCATTTAGATGGAACTAACCATAAATTCAAAATAGTGAGCTGATTCGCTTTAGATGGTTTCAAAAATGTGAATAATTTTTGTCAGATGCCCTCTTTAAAAACTGTTATTTATCGTACTTCATATCCAAAAGTTGTTTTCAGTCGAAATAAGTAATTTGTGTGCAATATAGCGCTCTTTCCTCATATGCTTTTGAATGAAACTGGCTATCTTACCTCAATTCAGATTTGCTCCAACAAAAGATTTCAAATGTTGCACTATTACTAACTAATCTTTACAGATTAGCAAATTTATACTTATTGAAGTTGCATCTTCTTATCCTAAGAATATAATTTATTTTTACCATCATTTAATAATCATAAGATAAATATCTGTTGCTATTACATTGTACTGGTGATTAAGCTGTTTTCTTGAATCACATTACATTCTTTGCAAGAAGTTTTAACTTTTCTTCTAAATAAAGTAGACATCTATTTATGATTTGATAACTTTACTTTTATAAGCAGCCATTTTTCTTCTCATTTCATATCCTACTCCATAGCCATTATGATTTTTTTCACAGTGCATCTTACTAGAACCTGTCTGGCCATTTAAATCACTTGAATGCTTTAATTTTTCTTCATTGTAGACATGGGAAATGATGACCTTTTTTCCTAGTACCATACATCTACAAGTTAAGATTGTATTCAATATGTATAGTTTCCATATTATCATAGANCGGGTTGTTGACATCCATGCATGCTGCGCTCAAAAATATGATTGAAGGCATCAAAGATAGCAGACAACAATTTATTGCATTATGGAAATCGAGGTTAAGAGGCATCAGTATGTTGAAATTAACTAATCAACAATCAAATCATATAAGAGATTGCATCATCACATATGGAATGCTGGAAATGCTTAAAAAAATGCGACCAGACAAAGGTGGCTAGCGACACGTGATGATATGTAAAGTAAGTCAAAACTGCTTCAATCATCATTGAAACTACCCAAACGAGACTTGTTTGTGCCGTAAACCACATGAGCGTGCGGAGCGTCAAAATTATGTAAGGGCTTTCCATGATAAAAAAGAGCAAACATGATGAAAATGGCGGACTAANCATACAACCAATAGCCATTGGATTTGCAATATTCGCACAAGCGGGCAAAAGATGAGGTTTGACAATATCAAAATGAAGACCTGCATATCTTTCAATGAACAAAATATTCATGCAAGCATTTAAATTCTAAATGATTTTGNCTGACAAATGAAAATAATATTTTTAACAAGCCTTGATAAGGCTCTAAAAGTTTATGTATACCCTTATTATTGGTTTTTGTTCCAAATTGGGAGAAATGCTAACCAAGTAGGGTGCATCTTTTCTATAATATATCCAATCTCAATAATTTTTTTATTTCTTCAATGACCAATTGCTTTATATTAGGCCGCATTCTTCTGGGAGCATATGAGATAGAGTAAGGTTTATGGCCAATTTATGCATGCTATCTTAGGAGTTAAGCCTGACATTTCTGCATAACTTCACGTAAGACAATTGTGAAATTCTCTTAAATTTTTTTATAATTTTTGAGCCGTAAATTTTAGTATTTATTTATTGATATAAATAGCACAAGGATTATCATCCATATCTAAATTTCCCACTATAAGTTCTTCACTAATGAAAGACACCCCATCTTTGAGCTTAGTAGGAGCATTTTTAACATCAATTTCATCACTCTCAGATATATCAACATTACATTCGCATTCCATCATAGAGATCATTTTACATGAAGCATAAATTAAGTTACTTGACTGTGATTTCTCAACACCTAAATCACATTTCTCATAGGAAATATCATTTTCCCACATGCGCTTGCATATTTTAGGCAAGTAATTGATATTCAACAACTCATCACTTAGAAGGGGCTAATAGTAAGAAAATTGAATGCCTTTTATTATTTCATTATTATTATGAAGAAATATTACATGACTAAAATATTCGTATGCTTTAATACTATAAAACATAGTAACATTCTCTCTTTGCCTCATTCTAGGAGCTACATAAATAGTATGTAATTCATCACAATAGGATACATTTGTAGTTATCAAATTTATAAAATGGTTTTGTGATATAAGTTATTTGAAAGCTCTGAGCTGGTTAGTCGAGGTATCAAACCTTTAGATGGTGCATCTAAGATTAAAACTATTTTTTCATTAGATTTCTGTTGTATGAAAGATGGTTTCAAACCGGTAAATTTGTGCAAAGCCTTAACCTCATCAATTTGTTTATATGAATCTAGTTCGTTGTTAATATCAGAATTGGATTCAACTTTTTTTTATTTTAGAGGTTGACAAAATTGAGAAATTTTTTTCACTAATCATCACAGGAGGGACGTGACAACTCTTTCCTTGTCCTTAAATTTGTGCATAGCCTTAAACTCATCAATTTGTTTATATGAATCTAGTTCATTATTAATATCAGAATTGGTTTCAACCTGTATTTTTATTTTAGAAGTTGGCAAAATAGACATTTTTTTCACTAATCATAACAGGGGTGACGTAACAACGCTTTCCTTGTCCTAGTTTCTTCGCCTCTCTTTTGGAAGAGAGAGAACTAAAATGTAGAGATTGCTTATGTGGGATAGATTTGATCCTATAGTATTCAATATCATCGTATATTCCAACCTCATTAACAGATAAGAGTTGCAAATCCTCTGAATAGAAAGCTCTTCTTATATGCGAGTATATTTAATGCAATAATGGGAGGGTCTAAGTTAATATTTAATACTCATGAATTCATAGTTTTCCCAGCAACGTCCTAAAAGAGGTACGTTCGTCAATAACATGGAGCTTCACTTCAATCTTCAAGTCGTCAAAATGAAGAGGAAGTGTGATAAACTCGAGTGTCTTATACATTTCTCATTAATGCCATAAAACATGAGTTTATAAAAATTAACCTTGAGTTCAAAGATAACAACTCAAATGTGTGGAAAGTTATAACATTCAATGAAGCTCGTGGGTCTACTAGTGCATTGCTTAGAGAAGTGTCGTACACTAGAGTCTTCACATATAGAGTTCTATTTTGATTGGTCTTGCCCAACAATAAATCTTCCTAAGAGAATATGACAGCAAGTACCCCTTGCGACGTACTTTTTTTTTTAATTTCTCAACAAAATAAGCTAGAAAGACTTCAGGTTTGAGTGAGGCATTCACTAAAGTCTCTCGTAACTCAGAAGCTAATATAAATACATCATATATTCTTAACAATGCTTGTAGTTTCTGAAGGTGAGATGATACATTATAAGCAACTTTATTATGGTGGGTTTGTGGTTCTTACATTTGATCTGGCTCAACATGTGGGATTTTAACTTGAGTGATAATATTTTTTTCCCTTTTATGGTGCAGTATGCTTGCTATTTTTAAGAGGAAGAGTCTTATCAGTTCTTAAGTGTAGTTGCTAAATATCATTGTTAGAGGACTTAGAATTATCACCATTAACAGAATGCTCATCGTTATTTTCAAATTTAATTTGAACTTCATCATTAGTATATGATTGAATTAAAAGTTTATCATATCTAGAAGATGAAATATCATCAGATGATTTTTTCCATATCTTCATTGATACGAAAAATGCCATTTAGAAATGGCAATGTTGGACCTTGCTCATCTTCCTCATTCTCATCATCAACATGAACCATAAATGCATAAGAATCAAAGTGCTCAAATGGATCTTCTTTCATTTCATTATCATCATAAGATACATTAAATCATTTGATGCTACAAACTCACACAAAAAAAAATGAAATACATCATCTACAAAATTTCTACATCACTAGTAGTAATATCTACGGCTGCACATCTGAAATCACTTTGGTCGATCCTTGGCTTGCTGACTTCTCTATAAATTATTTAGGTATATCAAACTCTTATGTTTAATATCTAGTCTCCCACTAATCCTTGAATGCAAAACAATCCGCTAGAATGTCCTAAATGTCTGTGACCTTGATAGTATGGATCTTTGAACTTTTTTTAATTTCCCCATACCTTTTTGGTGGTGGCAACTTCATAACTTATATTATTAAATTTTTAAATATCCTTATTATGCATTCTTTCCTATAGGAGTGACCTATTCTTAATTTCTTTTAGGGAAAGGTCTCTTTTAATCTGAGGAGGTAAACAAGGCAATTCTATAAACACAATAAATTTTTTAAAGCTATGTACTATTAAAACCATGTTTTTTGCCTTTTTTTAGGATCTTCATAAAGGGTTCTTTTGCCTTCATTTCTATTAACATCATCTTTCAAAACAATAGAGCTTGCACTATTTTTCAAGCTTGCCACTTTGGATAACATTTTTCAATAAACTCGACGGTTGATGTTTTTACTAATTTTGATACAAGTTTTTGATTTTGCCAACAAGTAGCGCTACTGCATGATGTTCTTGTAGTTGTGGCAGTTGTGGTTCACATTCATGCTCAAATTCCTTCAACTGCTTATTATTCACTAAAAGAAGTCATCCTCTTTTTTTGGCAAACTGATGCAAAGTGCCCAAAGTTGTGACACTTGAAACTTCCTGGTTGGGATAATTTTAGGAGTGTTAGTGGGCTCTACTTTTCTCTACTTCGCTCTTATTTCTTCTTTGGCAGGGTCGACTTGGTTGCTTCACTAAGTATATTTTTGTTGCTTGACGCTGGGGTTGAACTATGTTTTTAAGGGGTTGCGATGCCCCAATTATGTTTTTCTACCTTCAAAGCTAGGGTTTGTATGTAAGGACTAATATGAATATAGCTGCATCACATTACTGATAGTTGACTTCAGTCCTCTAAGATATCTCACTAGTGTGTGCTCTTTTGGTTCAACCAACTCATATTTTAATAATGCTTCCTAAACTATTATCACTTTATAAGAACTTGATGATAATTATTCTTAAAATATTTTGAGGAGTGGCGTTGGGGATATCCTCTGGGTCTCTTGTAATCAGAATATAAAAGATGCATCCTTTTCTTACTCAAAGAATATAAGAAGTAGCTTAAAACTTTTTATTTATTAATTATTAATTGCCAAAAGGTACAAAAGGTGTGGGCACAACTGCTGATATAATATTTAGAGGGTACATTCCCAGAAATAACATGTGTCATAGGTTACACCTTTGATGGAACAACACTATGAATTGCGCAAGACAAACGTTTGGACCACTCAATAGACCTGCGAGCATCCCTCTGTCTCCTACTATGCTATCCACGGTGTTGTGGATAGTGAAGGAATTCATGCGGATTGCCTGGACTTCCCAGAGATGCGGGCAAGAAACTTTGGGCCATCAACTACATCTTTTCCTTTTAAACTTCAATAGCTCTTATAATCTTTTTGGTTAGAAAATCATTAGTAGTATCGTTAAAACGAACCGTAGGTTTAGTGTACCCTAGGTCATGAGAAGGGGATCCTAACAGGGATGCAATCAAAACACTTAGAAAGTATTTGAAATTTCTTTTTGGCCAAAAGAATTTGAACCTCCTCCTAAGGCAATGCGGGTAAAGAAACCTGTGATTGTTGTTGCTCCTGTCAAATCCTTAGTAGCCTATTTCTAGTTCTTTGGGCTCTCCTGCCTAGATTGACAACAAAAGAATATCAGAATGACCCGAAGCAAAGGTAATTGAAACATCAGACGTGTTGATAGAGGGTACGATAGAATGATTAACTATAATGTCATTATGAATGGAAGGAGCTAGTGCACCTCTTATAGGAACAAACACTTGAGAGAATATGCAAGGAAAAACCATATAGTCTAGTAAAAATAGGAGGGCATAGTAATGGCTCGCTGTCTAACATTACTCCCTTTATGAGGGAAGGAAAAACATAAGTGGTCATGACAAAGAGTGTTTGTGTTGTATGCTCGGCTCCCCTTTCTCTAAGGAGAGCACATAGCCAATGCCTCGATAAATTTGGAATTTTCTTAGGATAATTCAAGTAGGATGGTAGATGCGACTGAAAGTAATCATAACTTCAACATGGAAAATAGTGGGGGTTGGTGAAAGGAAATTCTTCTGCAAACTCAATTGTAATAACTTTCAGTACAGTCATATCCTACAAACAAAAGATAATACTATCAGGTTCTATCATAATAAATATATTTAAAGAAATATTCAACAACACCGACCACATGCAGTGATTATAGTGATAATAATGCTAATGGCACAAAATGGATAAAATAGCATCAGTCTATTAACCATTGCAACCAAAGCACCAAAAAAATAACAAAGCGAATTTAAGATTGTAATTTTATAAATCAAATTTGTTGAATAATGGTATCACCATGAATATAAGACGATAAAATAAAAACGAGATTCTTAAAATAAAAAGAAAGCAATATCCGTGGCAGAGCCGTCAGCTTTTATTTGCTACATTTTTGGGAATGCTCATATATATCCCTCTACATTACCCCTTCTCAAATAATTTCTTCATTAAATCTATTTTATCACTTCAAGATAATGACAAAATAAATGTAAGAAAGAGTGAGAGATATGAGATTTAGATGGAACAGTAGGAACACAACAGAAAAAAGATGTGCGGGATATCCGTATGGCGGTACTTATAAAATATGTAGGAGACGAAAGCTCAAAGCGGATCTGACTAACTCGTTTTCCCTAAAGAAGGCCTATAAATATTCCCCAAAAATAATCAAAGAATTAATTTTCTCTGTCTCGAGTATATGCTAACTTCCAATAAAAAATAATCTACTTCGTTACTTACGTCTTGAGAGATACCTAAGAATACTTTCGATCAAATGGATCATGTGTTATAAAGTCCATAAAATATAATATCAAGAATAAAAACCGTCATTTTAATCGGGTCATCCCATGCTTCAAACTCCAATCAGGCCACAAGTTAGATGGTGGGTCACAATACCCCAATGTGCGGCAACCTATTAGGATACAAGGACCTACGAAACGATATCAACATAGTTTATTGAATCAATTGAATTAGCCCAAGTTAGGAGATTAAAGGATAACCACCAGCACTTGCTCCTACCTGTAATCCATGCTTAGATCAACTTGCTGCTCAATCTCATATCTAGCATCACACATCCCATACCTCTCTTGCACGACACGCTTCACCTTCGTCTCAACCCTCTATAGCTCATCCCTCTCCATTCTCTTTCCCGCAAGATCTCCACTCAACCTCTCTCTTCCTCTCAATACCTTACATAGGTTGATGATCCTAAAGCTCACCTACTACGGTTAACCCAACTAAAAAAGGGGGTGGGAGAGGACCCCGAGTTCCGCTTCTCATTTTCCTTCGGCACACAACATCAAACTCACGTCATAGGTCCTCATCGCCGTCTCCTCTTACTTCCGCGCTGTCATATAACAACCCATCTCCCAAAAGCTCTTATAGTTGCATTCCGTCTCGCGCTTTCTCCCTCTAATAAAGAGAATTTTCTCTCACTTGATAAAAAAGAAGCCATCTCCACCTCTACTCTCACTTGTATCTATGTCTAACCATAGTGAGAAACCTTTCTTTTTCTATTTACCCAAGGGCCAAGAGCTCCCAATCTTCGACTCTCTCTTGCTCAATTCTTTCCTCTATAACCCACGACCCTCTCACTTTCTCTCTCTATAAAAGTAAAAAGCAAAGAGCGAGAAAGAAAATCTCTCCCCCTCTCTTACTTTGTTTGCCTTGAAATTTGGGCCTCAACTTCATTGTCTCCTCGTGCACTAAGGTATAAATTCTCGAATACAATCTTGCCCATGCATGTTTCAATGCGATAGAATTTGCCTATAACACTCTATGTGTGTTGTTCCACTGTGGCGTACCTGTGCACGGTATTCTAACATGTCAAGGAAAATCTACAAATTAAGTACTCGTGTGCGTTGTTCCAACATGATAAGGAAATTCATGCTTCTCTCATATGGGCAGTCGAAAGTCTATGCATGTTTTTCTTTCGAGTGTGATAAGTTGAAGACCCTTGGATGATGTAGGTACAAAAACCTAGAAGAACCTAAATAGGACTAAAACATAATTTTAACAAAATCTACATTGAATCTTTGAGAACCTAAATAAATAAAAAAATGGCTAAATTAAGGAAGCAAAAGTTGAACATTAAATTATGCTTGAATTGAAACTTTAAAAAAATTAAGAGAAATTGAAAACTCGTTGAGTATATTTGATAAATCCTCTCACTCAAATTGCACACTAAGTAGCCTTCCAACCTCAAAGCAAATGAACTTAAATATAGTATAATGAAGATAACACCACTCGCGGGTCACATCATATTAAATTAACCACTAAAAGATAAAAAGTATCATTGCATTGTGTGCTTGACATATACTTATACAACAAATAGCCATTGGATTTGCAATATTCACACAAGCGGGCAAAAGATGAGGTTTGACAAATTCAAAATGAAGACCTGCATATCTTTCAATGAACAAAATATTCATGCAAGCATTTAAATTCTAAATGATTTTGGGACCTTTATAAATTTTTATATCATTTACTAGCTAAGATATTCAACCTTGAAATTCGTGCAAGATCCAATAAAGTGTTCAAATGGATAAATTAAAATTTTTTTTAAGGTGCATACATCATTGATAACTCTCAAAATGTCCCGATATGTGTGCAAACGCATCTTACAAATTCACAGTAATTCATTCACGTGCATTATGAATGTTCTCAGATATGTGACATTATTAGAACTATAACCCGCATGTGGTCCACCCAATATGTCAAATACTAAATATTATGTTTTAGAATATTTTGTGAGTTTAAATTGAAATTAACTCAAAATTGTCTTCAGTCCAATAAATGTGCAAGTATTTAAATTTTACAAAATCTCTTAAAAAAAAAAAAACTAAAATTGAATACATATCATACTCTTATGTGGATTATCTTGTCTATAGGGTAAGGCTATAAGTTTCATTTGGCTAGTCCGATCCCACCCTTGACAAGGAATGAAGTTGACAAGTCTGAAATTTCATATGAATATTTTGATCATCCTTCTGATAGGAATCTAAGTTGACAAGACTGAGCCCCCATTAAGTTAATACGATCCTCCTCCTATAAGAACTGAAGTCAATAAGGCTAATGTCTTTGATGATATTTTAATAAAATGTTTAAGTGAATGATAATACAATAATTTTAATTACTTTAAAATCCATCTCTGATGATAGTTGTGTTGAAAATGAATTTTAATCGGAGGGTTTTATCTTCAAAATCAAATTATTAAATTCTACAATTTAAAATGTTCATCTAAAATCTATCACCCAATAGATAAAATTAAACATCATTCACCTTCAGTAAGAGTTTATCGGGTGTTAAAATTGAGAATAAGTTAAGCTCATAAATAATAAAATGTTATATCAATTATATTATTATATTTATACTCAAAATGATCTCATGTCTGTAAGGATGTGGTCTGTGTCATTTGTCCACATTATTTGACTAGTCGGCTCCACAACAAGGCGGTTATGACTTCTTTTTGCCGGGTAATTTGGCCATTTAAAAGCCACTATATTACGAACATGGCTATGACCATTAATGTTCCTCACTAATTTTGTTTATTTGAGCTGTGAATTTTATGGTGTACATTATAGGGAATAAATCTCTTTGTTAGCTAAGATGACTTAAATCAATCCCCTTAGAAGAACATCCAACCAGGTCCGCAAGATTCCATTTGATCAAAGCAACTCATGGTTGCTTACAATGATTATTTTATTAAGTTGGGTCGACCATCTTCTATCGGGGATTATGACAACCAAAAAAGACAGAACCATGAGATCTTGATTATGTTGGTCATCATTTCCCTTATAATCCAATCTTAAGCTCACGGTGTTATAATCTCAAAACCTAAATCTATTGCTACTACATGATAATCTTGATTACTTAACATGCCTAATGACTAGGTTTAATTAAAAGTGCTCTTCTGTTATCGGGATGAGAAATTAACTATAGGGCCTTGTGCTTATGGGAAACCTCGAACCCTTGATCTAAAGTCTTTGTAAAATGAGGGTGATATCTTTTGATAGTGTCTTATATACTGCTTTATTTGCCCTCTGAGAATTTAACCCGGAAGCTTACTTGAAACTCTTCATGGATAACTTTGATGTCACTAAAGCTTCCGAAAGAACTGAGATAATGATGATTATGAAGTTGGCACACATCAAGCTATACTTGCCATGGGAAAATTGCAGCCTTGAAAGAACCAGAACTCATGATAGCGCTTACAATATTTTTTTACGAGTTCTCCAAACAACTTTGATCCAATTCTTGTTGCACTTCTTTTAGTTCCAAATTATTTTTGTAAAACAAATGCAATGGTAGTATGGTAGATAATTATCAGCAGTATTTTTTTTTCTTTTTTTTTTTGGCAAGTTATACAAATCTTAATTATGCATTAATGATTGTTATGCCAGGTGGTAAATGCAGCTGTTATAGTTGATCCTTTGGCAGGGGAAATCATTGCAACTGGTAATGACCAAACTTTTTCTGGACTTCCTACAATTGACACCATTTCAAATTATGTTAATGGCAGTGAGCAATTGTCTTCCACTTCCTCGTTTCATCCTAGTGGAAATTCGTTTGGGAGCATACCTGACGACTCAAAGTCAAAGTTGTTACCTTGTGGTCTTAGTAGTGTTTCCTGCATCTATCCTTGGCGATGGGGTGAAGTAAGACCTGATAACCAGAAAGAGAAAAGCCAAGGGAACTTTTCATGGCATCCTTTGAGGCATGCTACCATGGTATCTATCGAAAATGCTGCTGCTAGAGATAGACAGTTATTCCCTTGCTTAGAATCTCAGAAGGATCTGCCTCTTCAAAATGGTGGTGCTTGCGATTGTTCTGACAAACATCCATCAAAACGACAAAAGATCCTATCAGAAGTGAGCACATTCAAAACCTTTCGTACTGTTATTCTTTCTCCGGTTACTAATAGCACATTAGATTCGAGAGTACGGTTATCTTCTCATTTAATAATCCAGAAGCTTTATATGGAAAATAACAGAAAATTATAATTTGGAACAGTCTGGCTTGTAATGCCTATGGTTGTTATCCCTGAATCAATTGTTGACTTCACTTTATGTTTAAATGTGTTATTTCATTTTGTTGTCTTTTCAGAATGCGGGCCTGATTGCCGAGGATGTGTCACTTGAATGTTTGCCTTCTGAAGTATTGAGACCTTATTTATGTACTGGTTTTGACATCTACATTGTATGGGAGCCTTGTGCAATGTGAGTCTAATGCAATTAACTTTTTCGTGTGCATTTAGTTGGAACTAACCATAAATTCAAAATAGTGATCTGATTTGCTTTAGATGGTTTCCGTGTGCATTTAGATGGAACTAACCATAAATTCAAAATAGTGAGCTGATTCGCTTTAGATGGTTTCAAAAATGTGAATAATTTTTGTCAGATGCCCTCTTTAAAAACTGTTATTTATCGTACTTCATATCCAAAAGTTGTTTTCAGTCGAAATAAGTAATTTGTGTGCAATATAGCGCTCTTTCCTCTTATGCATTTGAATGGAACTGGCTATCTTACCTCAATTCAGATTTGCTCCAACAAAAGATTTCAAATGTTGCACTATTACTAACTAATCTTTACAGATTAGCAAATTTATACTTATTGAAGTTGCATCTTCTTATCCTAAGAATATAATTTATTTTTACCATCATTTAATAATCATAAGATAAATATCTGTTGCTACTACATTGTACTGGTGATTAAGCTGTTTTCTTGAATCACATTACATTCTTTTCAAGAAGTTTTAACTTTTCTTCTTAATAAAGTAGAAATCTATTTATGATTTGATAACTTTACTTTTATAAGCAGCCATTTTTCTTCTCATTTCATATCCTACTCCATAGCCATTATGATTTTTTTCACAGTGCATCTTACTAGAACCTGTCTGGCCATTTAAATCACTTGAATGCTTTAATTTTTCTTCATTGTAGACATGGGAAATGATGAACTTTTTTCCTAGTACCATACATCTACAAGTTAAGATTGTATTCAATATGTATAGTTTCCATATTATCATAGATAAAGATTATTGCCCATGTAATAGGAAGCCAAATCATTCAACCAAATTTTAATTTGCTTTGTTTTACATGTAGCATTTCTCCCATTATGTTGATTATATCTTGTTTTTACTTGTCCAAATAAAACTTCTTGGCGTAAATAAAGGCAACATAAATCAACATAATCGGAGAGATCATCAAAAGGCATAAAAAAGTGTAGTGGATGGTTAGCGCATTGGCGTTTTCTTTTGTTGATAGCAATATAAAGATGCAGATCTGAGGCCCAGTGATAGTTGGATGCTTAGCTGTAGTGCTGAAGCGATGATGAGAGTTGTTTCAGGAAGAGATGATTAAGTACGTGAGCATAAATTTGGAACGGATTTGAAGTAGCATCAATGCTAAAGTTGGTATTTGGTTCAATAACAAGTTTTTGGTAGGAGATAAAGCTGAGCAAAATAAGGATAGGTCTCATAAAAGTTAACATCGATAATGACATTGTTTTTCTGTAAGACCATAACTCCAATAATCTTTTTTGTGCACGAGAACAACCCTGTTGCACTGAATAGCTCGAGGAGAGATTTTTTCCATGCACTGGCTGAATTGAATTGGCTATATTACACTTTAAAGTCATAAAAATCTTGTGAAAATAGGTTTATAGTATATTATAGAGAACGGGGTAATATTGTTCAAAATAATATGCATGTTCAATTGACACCCAATAATAATGAAATGCCCCCAAAATTATTTTGGAACATGCATTTGAAACATTAAGGTGTGGGCAATATCAGTAAAATGATGATCACTTTCATGGTCTTAGGTTGAAATTACTAGTGGATTGCAGCAGAGAACTAGTCACAGACTACTTCACTCTATAATCTCTGTTGGAATTTAGCAGGATAATTTTATTGATATCAAAAGATATAAATACAAGATACAAGAGTTATAAAATAGGAAAGACATAACACCTAAATATCTTGGATTAAATTAATTTCTAATAACTACCTAGAGATAAAAGGAAAGTCATACAGTAGGTGATACATAAATTGGGAAATGCATAAACTGGGAAATATCCGGAAAGGAAAGAAATAAACACTAATGATTTCTAATACTCTTCAAGTTGAAGCATATATGTCAGTCATGTTCAACTTAGATTTGAAGTCATACAACGGGCGAGGAAGATTCTTNCGTGATATCTTTTGATAGTGTCTTATATACTGCTTTATTTGCCCTCTGAGAATTTAACCCGGAAGCTTACTTGAAACTCTTCATGGATAACTTTGATGTCACTAAAGCTTCCGAAAGAACTGAGATAATGATGATTATGAAGTTGGCACACATCAAGCTATACTTGCCATGGGAAAATTGCAGCCTTGAAAGAACCAGAACTCATGATAGCGCTTACAATATTTTTTTACGAGTTCTCCAAACAACTTTGATCCAATTCTTGTTGCACTTCTTTTAGTTCCAAATTATTTTTGTAAAACAAATGCAATGGTAGTATGGTAGATAATTATCAGCAGTATTTTTTTTCTTTTTTTTTTGGCAAGTTATACAAATCTTAATTGTGCATTAATGATTGTTATGCCAGGTGGTAAATGCAGCTGTTATAGTTGATCCTTTGGCAGGGGAAATCATTGCAACTGGTAATGACCAAACTTTTTCTGGACTTCCTACAATTGACACCATTTCAAATTATGTTAATGGCAGTGAGCAATTGTCTTCCACTTCCTCGTTTCATCCTAGTGGA
>JXCR01077740.1:49003-66951 GCA_002079205.1 Phalaenopsis hybrid cultivar
AAAGATGCAGATCTGAGGCCCAGTGATAGTTGGATGCTTAGCTGTAGTGCTGAAGCGATGATGAGAGTTGTTTCAGGAAGAGATGATTAAGTACGTGAGCATAAATTTGGAACGGATTTGAAGTAGCATCAATGCTAAAGTTGGTATTTGGTTCAATAACAAGTTTTTGGTAGGAGATAAAGCTGAGCAAAATAAGGATAGGTCTCATAAAAGTTAACATCGATAATGACATTGTTTTTCTGTAAGACCATAACTCCAATAATCTTTTTTGTGCACGAGAACAACCCTGTTGCACTGAATAGCTCGAGGAGAGATTTTTTCCATGCACTGGCTGAATTGAATTGGCTATATTACACTTTAAAGTCATAAAAATCTTGTGAAAATAGGTTTATAGTATATTATAGAGAACGGGGTAATATTGTTCAAAATAATATGCATGTTCAATTGACACCCAATAATAATGAAATGCCCCCAAAATTATTTTGGAACATGCATTTGAAACATTAAGGTGTGGGCGATATCAGTAAAATGATGATCACTTTCATGGTCTTAGGTTGAAATTACTAGTGGAATGCAGCAGAGAACTAGTCACAGACTACTTCACTCTATAATCTCTGTTGGAATTTAGCAGGATAATTTTATTGATATCAAAAGATATAAATACAAGATACAAGAGTTATAAAATAGGAAAGACATAACACCTAAATATCTTGGATTAAATTAATTTCTAATAACTACCTAGAGATAAAAGGAAAGTCATACAGTAGGTCATACATAAATTGGGAAATGCATAAACTAGGAAATATCCAGAAAGGAAAGAAATAAACACTAATGATTTCTAATACTCCTCAAGTTGAAGCATATATGTCAGTCATGTTCAACTTAGATTTGAAGTCATACAACGGGCGAGGAAGATTCTTTGTGAGAATATTAGCAAGTTGTCCAATAGATGGAACAAATGGAATACAGATCTTCCGGAATCAAGTTTGTCAATCTCCACATGCTTGGAACAATCATGTTGAACCAGATTATGAGCCATGCTAATGGTGGCGTTATTGTCATAAAACAACTGCAGAGGAGCACTAACCGACATACATAACTCAGTGAGCATAATGCACAATCAGAGGGCTTTACACACGCCCAAAGCCATAGATTGAAACTCAGTATCAACACTACTACGGATAACCACAGATTGTTTCTTACTTTTCTAAGTGACAAGATTCTCCCATATGAAGAATCAATAATCTGAGGTAGATCGCATATCATGGACGGACCTGACCCCATAAACTACCGTATAAATCAACAGAGAGATTGTTGTGACGAGTGACTAACAAACCTGAGCTTGATGTTTCTTTTAAGTAGTGGACGATTCGATGAACCGCGGTGAGATGGTGCTTGCAGGGCATATGCATAAATTGACTGACGATGCCCTTGACGTAAAAAATGTTCGGGCGAGTATGGGCGAGGTAGATGAGCTTACCCACAAGGCGTTATTAGTAGGTTTCGCTCGCTGGAACGACATTGGGAACATCTAATAATTTGTCATTTGGGTCCATTGGGACAACAATCGTTTTGCAATGAAGAAGGTTGGTCTCGATCAATAAATCAATTACANTTGATTCGCTTTAGATGGTTTCAAAAATGTGAATAATTTTTGTCAGATGCCCTCTTTCAAAACTGTTATTTATCGTACTTCATATCCAAAAGTTGTTTTCAGTCGAAATAAGTAATTTGTGTGCAAAATAGCGCTCTTTCCTCTTATGCATTTGAATGGAACTGGCTATCTTACCTCAATTCAGATTTGCTCCAACAAAAGATTTCAAATGTTGCACTATTACTAACTAATCTTTACAGATTAGCAAATTTATACTTATTGAAGTTGCATCTTCTTATCCTAAGAATATAATTTATTTTTACCATCATTTAATAATCATAAGATAAATATCTGTTGCTACTACATTGTACTGGTGATTAAGCTGTTTTCTTGAATCACATTACATTCTTTTCAAGAAGTTTTAACTTTTCTTCTTAATAAAGTAGAAATCTATTTATGATTTGATAACTTTACTTTTATAAGCAGCCATTTTTCTTCTCATTTCATATCCTACTCCATAGCCATTATGATTTTTTTCACAGTGTATCTTACTAGAACCTGTCTGGCCATTTAAATCACTTGAATGCTTTAATTTTTCTTCATCGTAGACATGGGAAATGATGAACTTTTTTCCTAGTACCATACATCTACAAGTTAAGATTGTATTCAATATGTATAGTTTCCATATTATCATAGATAAAGATTATTGCCCATGTAACAGGAAGCCAAATTATTCAACCAAATTTTAATTTGCTTTGTTTTACATGTAGCATCTCTCCCATTATGTTGATNGCCACTTTTACTTTCATTTCGAGAGATACAACGAGGATGTCTTTGAATAACTCCAAGGCTGGTAGATTATTACTTGTAAGCACAATGTCACTAACTTAGACGATGATGATGGCAATACAACCACTGGATGATTGCCAAAAAAATAGTGTATGATCAGATTGGGCCTGAGAGAACCCATGTCCGACTACTGTCTGTGTGAATTTGCCGCACTGGATCAAAGACGTGGGAATTGCTTCAGTTCATAGATAGACTTTCACAATCGACACTTGTCTACGCGAAGAATTTGAGTCAAATCTTGGGTGGAGAGACATATAAACCTCCTCAGCAGGAGCACCGTTAAGGAAAGCATTCTTAACGTCTAGCTGAAGTAAGGGCTAATTCAGATTCACGAATAATGATAATAGGACCCGAAAGGTATTGAGTTTGACAACCAGAGCAAATGTCTCGTCATATCCTTTGGCGACCAACCGTGCCTTGTTGTCTTCAAAGAAACTTTTGAAGGGCTTACACTTGATGCTGAAGATCTACAAACACCCCACCGCTTTCTTACTTCGAGGAAGATCGACCACATCACAAGTATGGTTGCGCCGAAGAGCATTCATCTTGTCTATGACAACAACCTTTCAGGATAGGTCAACCAAAGCAACTTCTAAAATGGATGAGAGACAACGATCCGTCACAGAAGTAACAAATGCTTTGTAGGTTGGAGAAAGGTTGTGGAACGAGATGTGTTTCTCTATAAGATACAGAGTTTATGACGATATCTGTTTGCATAGCTTAATAGGGAGATCCACATCTTTACTCTTGATCCCCGTACATCATTCTAGGGATGTTGATCGGAGCAGATTCCAAGACTTGTTGCGAAGTAGTGGTCTCGACATTGGGACGAGTTTCAACAGAGGGGTTGGGACGATGATTATAGATCCGAATGGAGGGTTGTGATGATGTTGTCCTGGTTGGCGATGACTCCTTCGGTGTTGAAGGTGCATCAGACATCGTGATTGTAGGAGGAATGTCTAATGGAGTTGGAAGATGAATAGTTTCCAAAAATTAAGCTCCCCCTAACTTGAGATAGTGTTAGGGAAGAAGGGGACATTTTCAAAAAGGGAGATGTCGACACTAATATATATATTTTTAGTGGTAGAATCTTGACACCGGTAGCCTTTTTGAGCGGCGGAATAGCAAAGGCATATTTGATTGAGCGGGAATCAAATTTACTACGAGTTGAGTTTGTGTTCCGGACAAAGGCCGTACACCAAAATATTTTGAGGTTTAAAGTAGAGAAGAATCGTTTGGTAGGAAAACATGACATCAGGACGGATAATGATGTTTGAAATTTGGATTTTTGTTTGAACTCTATTGATATGGTAGCTATCGGTGAGGATGACGTCATTCCAAAACCGTTTAGGGAAATTGAATGGCCAACTTGAATAAAATGTCTATTTTTTCTCTCTACTACATGTTTTATTGAGGGGTTTCCGTACTGAAACAATGATGGAGGATGCATTTTTCAAGAATTCTCCCAATATAGAGTTAAAGTATTTACGACCATTGTCCATTCGAAGGGCTTAAATTTTTTGTTTTTGAATTGGATTAAAATCAAAGAATGAAAATTTTTAAAAATGATCAGCTTCATTTTTATCTTTTAAAATATAATCTCAAGACATCCGGATGCGGTCCTCAATTAGAGTAAGAAACTACCTTTCATTGGTGTAGCTCGCAGTTCGAGAGGGCCCCCTTAAATCACTATAAATAAGTGAACAAGGAAATGAATGAGTGTAAGGATGAGGTGGATATGACATATATTGATGTTTAGCGAACCGACAATTCTACATTTTTTTATGAGTAAATATCAAGGGGTACAGATGCTTTAAATAAGGAAAATTAGGATGACCCAAACAACAATGTAAAATCATAATAGGACATACAATAGAAAGAAACACTACAACTACGAGACTGAGTGTGGCATCATCTATATATCATTTTCTTGGAGAAAAATTGAACTCGACTACATGCTTAGTTGTTCCAATCATCCTCCTTGAACGACGATCCTGAAAAACACAAACATTAGAGGAGAAATAAGCAGTGCAACTTACTGATTGACAAGAAGTTAAACTTAAGTAAAGGAACATGTAACACGGATTCTAAAGTTAGTTCGACTGTAAATACAACCGACCATTTATCCGCAATGGAATTACAAGAGCCGTCGACAATTTTAAACTTATTTCGCTTGAAGCAAGGTGAATACATGAAGAATAAATGTGAACCTCCGGGCTTGTGGTTTGTGACATCTGCATCAATAATTCATGGGCTAGAAGAAACAAAACCAGAGAGTGCCATAGATATATTACCTTAGCAGACAGGAGAGGTTGATTGGCCAAAGGAGAGATGACTAGACCCAAGCCGTTTAAGCAAGCGTTCCATCTAACTCTCGAAAGAGTCTGTTGATTCGGGGATGGTTNCCCAAGCCGTTTAAGCAAGCGTTCCATCTAACTCTCGAAAGAGTCTGTTGATTCGGGGATGGTTCGAATAGGGGCCGACTAAACTGTTCCGTATTTTGAGGTCATAAAGAGACCTTTAGCAGCAAAAGATTTGGCCGAAGAACTATTTGTTGATTTCCTGTGGAGCTTCCTACATTTGTCACGGGTATGGTAGAGTTTGTGGCAAAAATCACATGTGGCATGAGTGACTAATGACGATGTGGCAGAGTGTGGACTATTGTTGGAGACCAAGGCTGAAGGCTCGGTTGAAGGAGTGAAGTTGCCGAACATAACAAGTCTCCGGCTTTCTTCACGACGAACCTCGATGAAAGCTGCCTGGGATGAAGGGGATCAAGTGCAAGTATACGACTACGTACGTCATCGAGATCCTTGTTTAGGCATGCCAAGAACTGGAACACGATATTTTTTCTTTTTTTTTTTGAAGAGGAAAAGATTATTCATAATGCAAACAAGTCATTGTAGTATTAAGTCACTCTCTTCANAAGGGGATCAAGTGCAAGTATACGACTACGTACTTCATCGAGATCCTTGTTTAGGCATGCCAAGAACTGGAACACGATATTTTTTCTTTTTTTTTTTTGAAGAGGAAAAGATTATTCATAATGCAAACAAGTCATTGTAGTATTAAGTCACTCTCTTCAATATCTATTTTGCCTTGTTGGTTTTTTTAAAAACCTCATAAAGTTGTCCAGAATTACCCACATTCAAGTAGGTGTGGCGAACGACAATCCAGAGGGCACTTGTATGCAGAAGAAACATGTACGGACAACCAATTGATGTCTTTATGAAATTAATCTGCTATGACATGACCACAAAGCTCTCAACTTCCCATGTTGCATATGTTTGATCAGTCTTTGGAGGTTCATGAATCATATCTGTGAGATGGTCAAATTTACCTCGACCTTTGACAAACAANGAGTTGTCCAGAATTACCCACATTCAAGTAGGTGTCGCGAACGACAATCCAGAGGGCACTTGTATGCGGAAGAAACATTTACGGACAACCAATTGATGTCTTTATGAAATTAATCTGCTATGACATGACCACAGAGCTCTCAACTTCCCATGTTGCATATGCTTGATCAGTCTTTGGAGGTTCATGAATCATATCTGTGAGATGGTCAAATTTACCTCGACCTTTGACAAACAACAACACAACTTGAGACCATTGAAGAAAATTTGAGTTGTTTAGTTTTTGGGTAGTAACCAGAAAATTCTAGTGATTTTTAGGATTTTTGGTTGGCAAAGGGATTGGGGTAGGTACTGATCCTCAGGTGGATTCAAGAACCATGTTAGATGGTGTAGGGCTGTCAAAACGGCTCGTTGTTCGCGAATAGCTCTTGTTCGGCTCGCTAAGAAGCTCGTGTTTGGCTTGTTCGCTAAGTTAACAAGCCGAANCGGTTGGCAAAGGGATTGGGGTAGGTACTGATCCTCATGTGGATTCAAGAACCATGTTAGATGGTGTAGGGCTGTCAAAACGGCTCGTTGTTCACGAATAGCTCTTGTTCGGCTCTCTAAGAAGCTCGTGTTCGGCTCGTTCGCTAAGTTAACAAACCGAACACGAACAAAGATTTGTTCGTTCGTGTNAGGGACATTTTCAAAAAGGGAGATGTCGACACTAACATATATATTTTTAGTGGTAGAATCTTGACACCGGTAGCCTTTTTGAGCGGCGGAATAGCAAAGGAAGGCATATTTGATTGAGTGGGAATCAAATTTACTACGAGTTGAGTTTGTGTTCCGGACAAAGGCCGTACACCAAAATATTTTGAGGTTTAAAGTAGAGAAGAATCGTTTGGTAGGAAAACATGACATCAGAACGGATAATGATGTTTGAAATTCGGATTTTTGTTTGAACTCTATTGATAAGGTAGCTATCGGTGAGGATGACGTCATTCCAAAACCGTTTAGGGAAATTGAACGAGCAACTTGAATAAAAAGTCTATTTTTTCTCTCTGCTACATGGGTTTCCGTACTGAAACAATGATGGAGGATGCATTTTTCAAGAATTCTCCCAATATAGAGTTAAAGTATTTACGACCATTGTCCATTCGAAGGGCTTAAATTTTTTGTTTTTGAATTGGATTAAAATCAAAGAATGAAAATTTTTAAAAATGATCAGCTTCATTTTTATCTTTTAAAATATAATCTCAAGGCATCCGAATGCGGTCCTCAATTAGAGTAAGAAACTACCTTTCATTGGTGTAGCTCGCAATTCGAGAGGGTCCCCTTAAATCACTATAAATAAGTGAACAAGGAAATGAATGAGTGTAAGGATGAGGTGGATATGACACATGTTGATGTTTAGCGAACCGACAATTCTACATTTAAAAGAGGATAGATTTTTATGAGTAAATATCAAGGGGTAAAGATGTTTTAAATAATGAAAATTAGGATGACCCAAACAACAATGTAAAATCATAATAGGACATACAATAGAAAGAAACACTACAACTACGAGACTGAGTGTGACATCATCTATATGTCATTTTCTTGGAGAAAAATTGAACTCGACTACATGCTTAGTTGTTCCAATCATCCTCCTCGAACGACGATCCTGAAAAACACAAACATTAGAGGAGAAATAAGCAGTGCAACTTACTGATTCACAAGAAGTTAAACTTAAGTAAAGGAACATGTAACACAGATTCTAAAGTTAGTTCGACTGTAAATACAACCGACCATTTATCCGCAATGGAATTACAAGAGCCGTCGACAATTTTAAACTTATTTCGCCCGAAGCAAGGTGAATACATCAAGAATAAATGTGAACCTCCGGGCTTGTGGTTCGTGACATCTGCATCAATAATTCATGGGCTAGAAGAAGCAAAACCAGAGAGTGCCATAGATATATTACCTTAGCAGACAGGAGAGGTTGATTGGCCAAAGGAGAGATGACNCCTCTTTGTTCGTGAACGGCTCGCTAAACAAATGAGTCAAGCACAAACACACTTTTTGAGCTCGAAATATAAATGAGCTCTCACTCGTGTTCGGCTCGTATACACCCCTAAGATGGTGGTGGAGGAATCAACCATGGCTCTGATGGAGCCAAATGAGAAGTTGGGATGCCGAGACATGGAAGGAGAGGATTCCTTGCAAGGATATTAACAAACTAGGACTGCGGGGAAAAANATTTTAAATGTTGTCATAATCTTTAACATCTTATGACTACCTAATTAAGGTTGTCAAAACGTCTCTTTGTTCGTGAACGGCTCGCTAAACAAATGAGTCAAACACAAACACACTTTTTGAGCTCGCTAAACAAATGACTACCAGGCTCAGCTCGTGTTCGGCTCGTTTACACCCCTAAGATGGTGGTGGAGGAATGAACCATGACTTTGATGGAGCCAAATGAGAGGTTGGGATGCCGAGACATGGAAGGAGAGGATTCCTTGCAAGGATATTAACAAACTAGGACTGCGGGGAAAAAATTCCAGCCCAAAAAAAAGGTTCGATCAGGTAGGATGCCAGTCAGGTTGTAAGAAAGGGATTCCAACAACAATAAAGTAGATCCTATGATTCTTGGTAAGAACCATGGCTCGAGAAGTCATGCATGGAAGATTTCTAGCAGGAAGAAACGGTGTCGGCTGCAGGCANCAAGAAAGGGATTTCAACAACAATAAAGTAGATCCTATGATTCTGGGTAAGAACCATGGCTCGAGAAGTCATGCATGGAAGATTTCTAGCAGGAAGAAACGGTGTCGGCTGCAGGCAGGCAACTGACTGCTGACCTTGGGATGATTTGGCAAGGAGTGTAGGTGCAGGAAGGGCATACGACGGTTGGAAAAGGGGAGGTCCTGCAGGTATAGGCCAACAAGTGATAATTCCAACAACCGAAGAAGAATCCTGGCAGCTTGGGTAAGATCCTTTGGCTCTGTTACCATGTTGGAATTCAACAAGATAATTTAATTGATATCAAAAGAGGTATAAATACATGATACAAGAGTTATAAAATAGGAAAGACATAACACCCAAGTATCTAAGATTAAATTAATTNTCATGTTGGAATTCAACAAGATAATTTTATTGACATCAAAAGATGTATAAATACATGATACAAGAGTTATAAAATAGGAAAGACATAACACCCAAGTATCTAAGATTAAATTAATTNTGTTAATCTTGCCAAAAGGAGCCTTTTCAAAAAGTATAGGTTGTATTTTTTAAAGGGAACTTGCTTACTTTAATGTGTAAAGAGACAAAATTTATTCCTAGGGTGATAAATTTGACTTACCCTGCAATTAAATGCTCGAGATGCCAAGTTGGACACAGTATCAACTTATACTTGCCTTAAGTTGCCATGTGAATACCAATCCTCTAAAAGGCTAAAGAGGATAAAGATGTACTCCACATAATATGTGACACCCACAAAGATAGAGAATGGGACACAAAGTATGACTAAGTTACAATTTTCGACCTAAATGTGACGAAAACATGAAGAATGAGAATTGCAACATGAAACCTTATAAAAAGCCTAGGAAACCCAATAAGCACTTAAATCTTTTCAGAGAGGACAACCAAATAAAGCCACCTAATCATTATATAAATGAGATCAATATATATCTTCATGCCAATGAAGAAGGAAAGGTAAATTTTATATCTCATTAGTAAAAAGGGATGTGTGGAGTACTTATTATTCTAATTATTTGTCGATTAGAATTATATGTAGTCTCATGAGTCGATGCTATAAAATGACCCAATTAGGCTAATTATTGACAAGCTACCTGTTTAACTCCTATATGATGGATGCATATGTCAAAGAACCTTTACTATTGGAAAAAAATAAACTAAATATTCTTATTTTAGAAAAGATTAACCTAGAGAGAGGTCATTATTTTAAATAGTTGTTNATGACACCCACAAAGATAGAGAATGGGCCACGAAGTATGACTAAGTTACAATTTTCGACCTAAATGTGACAAAAACATGAAGAATGAGAAGTGCAACATGAAACCTTATAAAAAGCCTAGGAAACCCAATAAGCACTTAAATCATTTCAGAGAGGACAACCAAATAAAGCCACCTAATCATTATATAAATGAGATCAATATATATCTTCATGCCAATGAAGAAGGAAAGGTAAATTTTATATCTCATTAGTAAAAAGGGATGTGTGGAGTACTTATTATTCTAATTATTTGTCGATTAGAATTATATGTAGTCTCATGAGTCGATGCTATAAAATGACCCAATTAGGCTAATTATTGACAAGCTACCCGTTTAACTCCTATATGATGGATGCATATGTCAAAGAACCTTTACTATTGCAAAAAATAAACTAAATATTCTTATTTTAGAAAAGATTAACCTAGAGAGAGGTCATTATTTTAAATAGTTGTTGCTTAATTAACTTTCATAATTGTCAGGATAGAAAAAATTAACATCAAAAGAGCCTATTGAGAACGGCTTCAAGACCAATATAGTTTAATTTAAGAAACTAAAGAAAAATGCATGTAATTTCTAAGACACAAATGTGAACAAATCAATCAAATATTATTTATTTACAAGTTAATTAAGGCTTGCTCGGATTTTTTAAGCAATATACTCCAAGAAATAAAAAAAGTGACGCAACTAGGCTAATATAACTGAAATTCTAGTGTAATATACAAAAAAAATGGCTCGTGATTTTATGAATCAAAGTTCTACCTTGTTTGCTTGATCAAATACTGAACAACTACTACATGTGTAACAATTGGAGGATATAGATATACACGTGTGTCAAAGTATAACGAGTTAGGTGTGGCGTGTACATCCATGGATTAAACATGAGAGTAGGCTAAAGTGCTGGAAGGAATACCTTANTGTGGCGTGTACATCCATGGATTAAACATGAGAGTAGGCTAAAGTGCTGGAAGGAATACCTTAGTTGGTGCAACTACCATTAAATTGAAGCCTCTGAGGGATCTCATTTAGAACGTAAAATATGATGACATTTGCCATAATGCAATCAGGACTAACATTGATTTCCTAGTGCCAACAAACAATGCAAAGTATAAAAAAGTAGAAATCATAATATAGAGCGTCATTGTATATTTCAGTGCTATGCTTCACTTAATTTTACAAAATGACATTATAAGGATGTCACGTATGAATGATAAAAAATTGTTAAGAAATATTGCTTGACTATCTGAGGAAATATTACTAAAAAATCCATCTTTATAAACGTAATCTATTTTCGCTTCAAATCAAGGTGTAAAACTTCTGGAGGAACTTGAGATTGAGCAAACTAAGTGTATTGATCAAGTTACAATGAATTGTAATATTTTTTACTTGTTCAAATTAGCAAACAATACCACATAGCCTGACTCATAAAGAATAAGATATGAGTGTTCAAATTTATTTCCATCAAATATAAATATTTGGAGTATTCAAATCGACATGTGAAATCACTTAAATCTATCTGAAATAAATAAAATATGATTTTTCGACTTCAATTATAACACATTGAAATTTTACTTTTTTTTGTGTAGAAATCAACAAACATAAATTGACTGGAAATAACAAAATATGAGTGCCAGAAGTTTACTTAGCAACAAATGAAATTATGTTTAAATGTTCTTCAGTTGNGCATTGAAATTTTACTTTTTTTGTGTAGAAATCAACAAACATAAATTGACTTGAAATAACAAAATATGAGTGCCAGAAGTTTACTTAGCAACAAATGAAATTATGTTTAAATGTTCTTCAGTTGCCATGACTACAAAAATTGACTCAAAACCAAAAACTATAAATGCTGGAATTAAATTTCAATTAATAGAAATGTTGTTGAACATTTGAATCAGCTTGGGACCCAAAACTCCATCGAAAAAGAAAATAAAATATGAATATTATAATTATATTACATCAAATGTAAATGTTTTGAGCATTAANATTGCCATGACTACAAAAATTGACTCAAAACCAAAAACTATAAATGCTGGAATTAAATTACAATTAATAGAAATGTTGTTGAACATTTGAATCAGCTTAGGACCCAAAAATCCATCGAAAAAGAAAATAAAATATGAATATTATAATTATATTACATCAAATGTAAATGTTTTGAGCATTAAAATCAACATGCAAAATAACTTAAATTGGCTCCAAACAATTAATACTTGAATGCTTGAATTGAATTACAACAAATGTAAATGTTTTTTTGCTTCAAATTGGCATGCAAGACGACAAAGCAAGTTGAAACAAATAAATTGCGAGTGCTAAAAATAAATTACAAAAAATGTAGATTTTAAGACTCAAATCTACATTAGAGGCTATGATGGTTTGATTCAAAGCAAAAGGTGGTTGACCTTAGAAATCAGCTTGAATGAACTAACATTTTTAGTGAGAGATTGCCACGCAAATTGGTTATATATGCTAAATTATCTTAGGCATAAAAGGTTCACTACATAAAAATTTCTTTAATAAATAATTTCTTATATTGATAAATGGAGAGTGAAGTCCTACTTATTGATAAAATTGGAATGGATTGGTCTTCAAAGTCGTCACAAGCGTTATGACACAAGTTGCTTAGCTCGAAAGGAGNATTAATAAATAATTTCTTATATTGATAAATGGAGATTGAAGTCCTACGTATTCATAAAATTGGAATGGATTGGTCTTCAAAGTCGTCACAAGCGTTATGACACAAGTTGCTTAGCTCGAAAGGAGGAGGGTGCTTGACAAAATGGCAAGATGTGGATACTCAACAATAAGGGGTGAACGTTTTTGGAACGGGGGCAGATGCATGATGATAAGGCAAGGGGCAAACATTTTCTCAGAGAGGGCCAGATGGCGGCAACAATGCAATTGGCAGACGCTGCCTACAAGTAAAACGGTGGACACATGTTTGTAGAGCAAAATGTAGACAATAAATAATAATGCAAATGATACGTTAAGGTTTCCTTACTATTTTGCCATAAAAGAGCTCTCCCAAAATTTAAAATTTGATATATTATTTAGTGTTTTCAGATGTCATTTGGTGGCGAGGAGAGGGAAAGCAAAGAAATAAATGTAGGAGAAAGAGAAAGGGGTAAGCGATATGATTATTTATATAATCATTTATGTGCATATTTATACANACTCTCCCAAAATTTAAAATTTGATATATTATTTAGAGTTTTCAGATGTCATTTGGTGGCGAGGAGAGGGAAAGCAAAGAAGTAAATGTAGGAGAAAGAGAAAGGGGTAAGCGATATGATTATTTATATAATCATTTATGTGCATATTTATACATAGGATATATTCACAATAAGGTATGCACACATGCAAACTATTATATATTGAGAAAATGTATATCCTTGATTATTAATATGCCAAAATAAGAATACAAATAATTATTCGATAATCGACTCTCTCCTTGTCTGCTTAATGATGTTCATTCTTACACAGATGGGATCGCCCAGACCATCCCAATGATTTGAATGCATTGATGTAGTTCATTCTATGGAATGGGTTTCTATTCTAATTTTTCTTACATTAGCAAAAGTTCATGTAAACTTTACAAGTTTGCTACTATTNATCAGTGAAAAACTTGGAATCATAAACTACTCATTCTATTCATGCTAAGTAGTGAGATTAGTGAGAAATGGTCAGTAATGAATAAGTTCATCCCATTTTCCTTTTAGAATATTATTATATTCCTTATATATTTGTCACTTGGTGCATGGAGAATAGTTTAAAGTAGATATTTTATGCTAAGAAATGTAACTATTTGCAAAATACTTGGAATGCTTTTGGGCTTTTTCATGCTACAATGATACGCCCAATATTGATTCAAGACTATTGAATATCCTTGTGAGATCTCATTGTTGGATGTTGCCTTTTGTTGTTTTTCGTTTGTTCTGTTAAGAGGGTCAAAATGGTTGAGTTTTTTGTGGGACCTCTCAAAGAAACAAAAAGCATGATAATGCAAGAGATGATTGGTGCCATTCAATTTGATTAAAGTACTTATATTGGATAGGGGATTTGTCTTTAGGAGATTGTTGCTATGGCTTGCTAGCATGTCTCCGATACATGATTGGAGAGTAATGCTTTTGTTGTATAATTTGATTGAAAGTTCCTACCTTTATTTAAGCAAACATGAAGAATATATGAGTATAATCAAAAGAATCATCTCAATGTAGACGATATAATAGAATAAATTTTTTTCTTAAAATATTGTATTATCCTATAATAATATTTTCTAACCTTCCACTTCTCTATAATAGCAAGCTCTAATGGTTGTTGGGGGATTGCTAGCTTATCTCTGATATCATGTTAGGAGGCAAACATTTATTGAACATATTAGGAGGCAAACATTTATTGAACATTATCTATGCTATTTACTCCTTAGCATTAATTAGCCGTTGTTTTAGCTCTACATTTTTTTTATTATTTTCGGCATGATTACAGGTGTGCCATGGCACTGGTTCACCAAAGNGTAATAGAATAAATTTTTTTCTTAAAATATTGTATTATCCTATAATAATATTTTCTAATCTTGCACTTCTTTATAATAGCAAGCTCTAATGGCTGTTGGGGGATTGCTAGCTTATCTCTGATATCATGTTAGGAGGCAAACATTTATTGAACATATTAGGAGGCANATAATAGAATAAAATTTTTTCTTAAAATATTGTATTATCCTATAATAATAGTTTCTAATCTTGCACTTCTTTGTAATAGCATGCTCTAATGGTTGTTGGGGGATTGCTAGCTTATCTCTGATATCATGTTAGGAGGCAAACATTTATTGAACATATTAGGAGGCAAGCATTTATTGAACATTATCTATGCTATTTACTCCTTAGCATTAATTAGCCGGTGTTTTAGCTCTACATTTTTTTTATTATTTTCGGCATGATTACAGGTGTGCCATGGCACTGGTTCACCAAAGGATTAGGCGAATTTTTTATGCGTTTCCAAATTCAAATACTGGCGCATTAGGCAGCGTCTACAGATTGCAAGGAGAGAAAAGCTTGAATCATCATTACTCGGTTTTCAGGATTCTAATTCCTGAAGAAAACTGAAGAGAGAAACAAGGATTTATACAACTCTCTTACAGGTAAACTTATGATCAACATTTGGTGTTGTGGTTTGCTTCTAACTGCTTGTTTGAGCCATTTTTCAGGATTCTATTCCATGAAGAAGAACAGATAAATTCATTTACTCAGTTTTCAAATGACCCGTCAAAAACTGATTGGACATATCAACTCTGCTCAAAACAATATGGTTCGGGTTGACCTGATCAATTTTCGGATCGAGTTCGGTTCTAGAATCCTTACTCGTTTAATTTCTTATGGTTGGTTTTGGCGGGGTTGACACACCAACCTTGAAATTGTCCTGCTAACTCGAAATGACTTGAATAATTATTGTCTTATATGAAACGTGTTATGCGGGGCCTAGTCTGGGTTTGATTTTTCGATCTTTTTTAATTTTTTGGTTGGATTCGGGTCAAGCAGTTTCACAGCAAGTCAATTTTAGTCCATGCCTAAACCCGACTTGCTACCTCAAGTTTAATGCCCGCAATTTGCAACATTTCAAAATAATAAGAGGAGCATGTAGAGAAACAAAGTGAATAATGTAATTCTTACATAGGAAATATTTATGATACATTTCTCTGATTTTCTGATTTAGTGATGCCCAAATTGTCCATCACATCAAACATATCACTATTATTAAGCATAGGTGTGAAATGGCATAGATGTAAAAATTGAAGTTTAATTGTTAGCTATGTAAATACATAGGAATTATGTGATATGTTTGTAAATGCCCATAATGTATGATAGTTATGGGTTTTATTGGGTAAATGAAAATGATAATCTTGTTAAACGTTGTATTAATTATTGCCAAGAACTGAAGCTCAATTATCCATTCGCAATAAATTAATGTTTCGAAAAAAAAAAAATGTAAAAAAAGAATTTTCAGAAGAAGTTATATTTGGGTTTATTTTCAAATAAAAGTATTTAAAACATTATTATTTTTATTATATTATCCAAATACAAAAAATCCCAATTTATACTTTTCTTTCATTTTTTTTTTTAAAGGGGAAGATAATATTACCAATATTAGAATTAAATTGTGGTTTCATAATCATGAAAAAAATGGGGATTTATAAGCATGCGACATGACTCTTATATATTTTTATATTTCATATGTAAACATTCAAATTTACATGCATATCATTCAAATTTTTAATATAAGATCAAAAATATCACTATTAATTGCTTTTTTTTTAAAAAATTGAAAAAACAAATTTACATGGGTGGATTTATGACAATAAGATGTTGTAAGTGTAAATATCAAACTCTAGGTTTTAGATATGATACTACATAAATTTGTGTTATGTATATACTTTTTTTTTTTTTTTTGTAATCTCTGCAAAAAATAATTCTAAATAATGAAAAATTCAAATAAGATAATTAGGTCGGTAAACGAGCCGAGCTTGAGCGAGCTTAGGCTGGGCTCGTTCGAAATAGCTCGTGTTCGAAATCGGCTCGTAAATAGTGTGTTCGTGTTGGGCTCGATTTGAATATTCGTGTTCGTGTTCGTGTTCGGCTCGTGTTCGATTCGAAATTGGTTCGTTAAACTAAAATTGAGAAAAATAGATGTAAAGTGTGGGATTCGAACCTTATCAAATATATACAAAAGAAGACACTAACCACATTGCCACGTGAGGTGTTATGATTTAAACTTTGACATAAATATATATAATATATTATTATATAAATAGTATATGTAATATATTGTTATATAAAAAGTTATATAATTTTTTTTTTCGAGCCATTTCGAACCGTACACGAGCGAACAAACTGTTGTTAGTGTTCGGCTCATTTACATTTCGAGCTTAAAAATTTGTTCATGTTCGGCTCGTTAGGCTTAACGGAAGAGTCGAACACGAGCTGTTCATGAACAACCAGCCAAACTGACAACCCTAAAGATAATGTGTTAAATTATATCAACTAAATAAGCATTATTCTAGCTTTATGTGGTTGAGGCACTTCTTTCTTGTTGATAAAAATCCTAATTCATGTTTATGATTTTTTTTTTGTACCAATTTTCATCAAAGGAAGGATCTCTCATTACTATGTTGCTTTGCTCATCGCCAATATGCATAATCTTTAGTTTTTTTAGTCGTAATTCGATCATCAAAGTGATTATTAAGCACTATGGATAAGCAATTAATGTTGCACGTAATATGATGGAGATCATGAGGTTGTATTGTATGCGAATTGCAGACGCGGGGTTGAACACTTTGGCTTAGAAGGTTGTGTTTAAGGTTCAAAGAGAAGGCTTTATGTTGTGGTGGCCAAGAGTTGATCTTGGGAGGGATTTATTTATGATCATTGTTATGGTGGAGAACAATACCAAGGCTGTTTATTTAGTATAGTTTAAAGGTGGATTAAGGGTGGACTGATTGGCAAAGGTTGGTGTGAGGGGTTTGAAGGTATGGTTGTGATGGAACTATCTCGTGATGGCTGTGTAGGGGTTAACCCAAGAGGCCCCCAAAGAGATTTTTAAGGTTTAACAGATGAAACAAATTATTTTGTGGGTGGTTGAAGGGTTCGCATTAGAACATGATGAAGAGGTAATGTTGTGAAGCTAAGGTTAGGATGTTGGTGAAGATGCCAATTGCTAGAAGTAATAGCTTTTGGGATATGGAAGAGGGGCTAAAATATGGAAGAAATAATTTTAAATGTTCTTGGGTTAGTTGAAGTTGAATGATGAGAATTAACTTAGGTAATTTGGAAGATAAAATTATAGTGAAATGTAATATAGTACTAATTTGATGTATTGGTTGACAGTTTTAATGATTTTTTGATTTAGTTCCTTATAATATATTATTGAAGTCATATGATATTATTCATAACTATTGTCAATTTTCATGTATTAAATCCATAGCCTAAACTTCAATTATATTAATAATCTATTAGAAAATTAGTACAAAAATGGTTAATCAGTAAAAGGCACACCTATAATTATATTTTATGAGTTTGAGGGATTTTTTTAAAGATTCCTACAAGCTATGGTATAGTAACATGTCATGGAATATATATATATATATATATATATATATATATATATATATATATATATATATATAT